>VCAZ01000215.1:401295-418795 GCA_005784505.1 Bagarius yarrelli
GAACAACAAAAAAAACCCCTAAAACACATTTCAAAAATAGTAATAAATTAAGTTACATCTTAAAGAGTGAAATTATTATTTGGTTCCCATTAATCAGCAAGATTTCCGCCTCTCAGGTGTCTCTTATAGGGACTCTCTAATAATGCTCTGTAATAATGCTTCGCAAGCAGGTGATTAATTAATAACCACATGAAAGCACTAACGAGGGCAAAAGATGGCTGTTATAGAGACGCGACCTGGGACACCATCAGCGTGGGGGCTGTTATCCTGCAACCATCTGGATAATTTCTCCTAATGACACATGAGTTACTGCTAATTATGAGCGTTAACAGCGTTAGTGTATATTAATGAGGTTATAACAGCGTTAGTGTATATTAATGAGGTTATAACAGCGTTAGTGTATATTAATGAGGTTATAACAGCGTTAGTGTATATAATGAGGTTATAACAGCGTTAGTGTATATTATAATATGGTTATAACAGCGTAGTGTATATTACCAGCGTTAGTGTATATTAATGAGGGTTTATAACAGCGTTAGTGGTATATTTAATAAGGTTATAACAGTAGTAGTGTATAAAGGTTAACGTTAGTTAGTGTATATTAATGAGGTTATAACAGCGTTAGTGTATATTAATGAGGTTATAACAGCGTGTATATTAATATTAGGTTTAGTGTAACAGTTAGTGTATATTAATGAGGTTATAACAGCGTTAGTGTATATTAATGAGGTTATAACAGCGTTAGTGTATATTATGAGGTTAGTGTATTAGTGTAGGTTATAACAGCAGCGTTAGTGTATATTAATGAGGTTATAACAGCGTTAGTATATAAGTTATGTATATTAATAATGAGGTTATAACAGCGTTAGTGTATATTAATGAGGTGGTTATAACAGCGTTAGTGTGTATATTAAGAGGTTAGTGTCTATAACAGCGTTAGTGGTATATTAATGAAGGTTATAACAGCGTTAGTGGTATATTAGTTAGCATATATTAATGAGGTTATAACAGCGTTAGTTAGTGTATATTAATGAGGTTAGAACAGCGTTAACAGCGTTAGTGTATATTAATGAGGTTAATGGTTAGAACAGCGTATATTAATAAGGTTTAACAGCGTTAGTGTATATTAATGAGGTTATAAAATGAGGTTAGAACAGCATTAGTGTATATTAATGAGGTTAGAACAGCGTCGTATAAATGAGGGTTATACAGCGTTAGTGTATATTAATGAGGTTATAACAGACAGTTAGTGTATTATAAGAGGTTAGAACAGCGTTAGTGTATATTAATGATATTAATGGTTAGAACAGCAGTTATAGTGAACAGCGTATATTAATGAGGTTATAACAGCGTTAGTGTATATTAATGAGGTTATTGTTAGTTGAGGTTATTAATACATTAGCGTTAGTGTATATTAATGAGGTTTTAACAGCGTTAGTTATTGTTATTAGGTTATAGTGTAATAGAGGTTAGAACAGCGTTAGTGTATTATTAATGAGGTTATAACAGCGTTAGTGTATTAGAGGTTAATGAGGTTTAAACAGCGTTAGTTATAACAGTATATTAATGAGGTTATAAAGTGTATATACAGTGTATATTAATGATTTATAACGTTAGTGTATATTAATGAGGTTATAACAGCGTTAGTGTATATTAATGAGGTTTATAACAGCGTTTAGTGTAGCGTATATTAATAAGGTTATAACAGCGTTAGTGTATATTAATGAGGTTAGGTTATAACAGCATGTTAGTGTATATTAATGAGGTTATAACAGCGTTAGTGTATATTAATGAGGTTAACAGCGTTATAACAGCGTTAGTGTTATATTAATGAGGTTATAACAGCATTAGTATAGTATATTAGTGTATATAATGAGGTTTATAACAGCGTTAGTGTATATTAATGAGGTTATAACAGCGTTAGTGTATATTAATGAGGTTATAACAGAGGTTATAACAGCGTTAGTGTATATTAATGAGGTATATAATGTTATAACAGCGTTAGTGTATATTAATGGTTATAACAGGTTATAACAGCGTTAGTGTTTTAAGGTTATAACAGCGTTATATTAATGAGGTTATAACAGCGTTATGTATGTATATAATGAGGGTTATAACAGCATTAGTGTATATTAATAAGGTTAGTTATAACAGCGTTAGTGTATATAATTTATGAAAATGGGTTATAACAGCGTAGTTAGTGTATATTAATGAGGTTATAACAGCAGCGTTAGTGTATTAAGTGGTATATATGAGGTATATGAGGTTATAACACGTTTAGCGTTAGTTAGTGTATATTAATGAGGTTATAACAGCGTTAGTGTATATATAATGCGTTAGGTTATAACAGCGTTAGTGAGTTTTAATGAGGTTTCAGCGTTAGTGTATATTAATGAGGTTTATAACAGCATTAGTGTATATTAATAAGGTTATAACAGGTTTAACAGCGTTATTAGTTATAACGTATATTAATGAGGTTATAACAGCGTTAGTGTTATAATTAATGACGGTTAGTATAATGAGGTTAAACAGCGTTAGTGTATATTAATGGTTATAACAGCGTTAGTGTATATTAATGAGGTTATATGATATTAATGGGTTATACAGCATTAGTGTATATTATAACAGAGTGAGGTTATAACAGCGTTTAGTGTATATTAATGAGGTTATAACAGCGTTATAACGTGTATGTTATATTAATGAGGTTAGAACAGCGTATATAATGACAGCATTAGATAAAGGTTATAATGAGGTGACAGCGTATATTAATAAGGTTATAACAGCGTTAGTGTATATTAATGTATATAACAGTTAGTATTAATGAGGTTATAACAGCGTTAGTGTATATTAATGAGGTTATAACAGCATTAGTGTATATTAATGAGGTTATAACAGCGTTAGTGTATATTAATGAGGTTATAACAGGTATTAGAACAGCATTAGTGTATATTAATAAGGTTATAAAACAGCATTAGTGTATATTAATGAGGTTATAACAGCATTAGTTATATATGAGGTTATAAGAGCGTTAGTGTATATTAATGAGGTTATAACAGCGTTAGTGTATATTAATGAGGTTATAACAGCGTTTATAACAGCATTTAGTGTATATTAATAAGGTTATAACAGCATTAGTGTATATTAATAGGTTATTAGAGGTTATAACAGCGTTAGTGTATATTAATGAGGTTATAACAGCGTTAGTATTAATGTATATTAATTAAGGAGGTTATAACAGCATTAGTGTATATTAATAAGGTTATACAGCGTTAGAGGTATAACAGCGTTATAACAGCGTTAGTGATTAATGAGGTTATAACAGCGTTAGTGTATATTAATGAGGTTATAACAGCATTAGTGTATTAATAAGGTTATAACAGCATATATTAATGAGGTTATAACAGCGTTAGTTATATAATGTTATAAGCGTAGTATATTAATGAGGTTTATAACAGCGTTAGTGTATATTAATGAGGTTATAACAGCGTTAGTGTATATTAATGAGGTTATAACAGCATTAGTGTATATTAATAAGGTTATAACAGCGTTAGTGTATATTAATGAGGTTATAACAGCGTTAGTGTATATTAATGAGGTTATAACAGCATTAGTGTATATTAATGAGGTTATAACAGCATTAGTGTATATTAATGATAACAGGTTTATTAATGAGTGTAGGTATATAATGGGTTATAACAGCATTAGTGTATAAATACAGCGTTAGTGTATATTTAATGAGGTTATAACAGCATTAGTGTATATTAATGAAGGTTATAACAGCATTAGTGTATATTAATGAGGTTATAACAGCATTAGTGTATATTAATAAGGTTATAACAGCATTAGTGTATATTAATAAGGTTATAACAGACATTGTCTTTCTCCTTTTCTGTTTCCATTTCTTTCCCACTTTGTCTGTCTGTCTGTCTGTCTGTCTGTCTGTCTGTCAGGGTAAAGGGGACATGGTGACGTACTGGTTGGAGGGGAAGCAGGCGGTGAAGCTCATTAAGGAGAATAAAAAGAATAAAGAGGAGAGAAAAATGGATGATGGAGAGCAGTTTAATCTCCTCCCTGGAGTCTGCAGCAACAACAACGACGACAACAACAACAACACCAGCAACAGGCTTCTGATTGAGCCTAACTAACACACACCACACACACACACACACACACACACACACTCACACTTGCCGTCAGCTCAACCTCAACTTCAATAAACCTTACTCTGGTTATTAGTGTGTGATGTGGTGTGTACTCAATCTGTGGAATGTTTGTGCATGTGTGCGTGTGTGTGTGTATGTTTAAATTAATAAAAACACTCTTTATTATCTGCTGTTTAAATAATGGATCTACCCCCCCACCCACACACACCACTGAAAGTCTCTAGAAGAAAATGATGTTGAAATTTGTAGTGTTTGTAAGTTCCGTGTTTTACTCTTAGTACAAAGAAAATAATAAAAATGCTTCTGACATCCTTACCTCAGTGTCATGTCTTAGCTATTTAAAATACACAAGACGCACACACACACAGAGGGACAGAGACACATCACTTACTCATAAAAAGCTGCAATGAAATCCAGATGCTTGTGTTAAATATAGTCCTGTACTCTGCATTTACATCACTATTACCAGTGAGTGATAGAGAGAGAGAGACAGAGAGAGAGAGAGAGAGAGACAGAGACAGACAGGTGTCTTGCTGAGATGTGTAAGCAGTGTGTCGGCTGCAGATATTCTCTCACTGCTCTGTGATGATAAAACACTGAACTTAACATCACACTCATTCACACACTCCATTATTACACACGGGGCTTGCTGCTGGAGTGTACTGTGCGTGTTACATGTCTGTAAAAACAAGAAAATACACTTATAACAGTACACACACACACACACACACACACACACCACACACACACATTCACACACATAATGAGATGAGAGAGAGACAGAAAAACGCAGGAAGACAAATTACTAATTTACAGAAGCATTAAATTATGTGATAGATGGATGGATAGATAGATGGATGGATAGATAGATAGATAGATAGATAGATAGATAGATAGATAGATAGATAGATAGATAGATAGATAGATAGATAGATAGATAGATAGATGATAGATGGAAGTGGATGGATGGATGGATGATGATAGATGGATAGATGGATAGATAGATGGATAGATAAATAGATAGATAGATAGATAGGATAGATGGATAGATGGATAGATAGATAGATAGATAGATAGATAGATGGATAGATAGATAGATAGGGATAGATAGATAGAGATAGATAGGATGGATGGATAGATGGATAGATAGATAGATGGATAGATAGATAGATGAGATGGATGGATGGATAGATAGATAGATGGATAGATAAATAGATAGTTAGATCGATAGATAGATAGATAGATAGATAGATAGATAGATAGATAGATAGATGTGTTGTTGGTAATCTGATGAATAATTAGGTTGTGCTCTCCTTCTGAAGTGCAGGTTTTAATTAGATGCGTGTGTAACGAATAGACCACAAAAGAGCTCTCACACACTTCAATCAATCATTTCATTACCATCACAGAGAGAGAGAGAGAGAGAGAGAGAGAGAGAGAAAACGGTGAGAGAGAGAGAGAGAGAGAGAGAGAGAGAGACAGAGAGACAGAGAGAGAGACAGAGACGAGAGAGAGAGGAGACAGAGAGAGAGAGAGAGAGAGAGAGAGAGAGAGAGAGAGAGAGAGAGAGAGAGAGAGAGAGAGAGAGAAAACGATGAGAGAGACAGAGACAGACAGAAAGGGAAA
The DNA here is from genome assembly GCA_005784505.1 of Bagarius yarrelli. Classification (NCBI taxonomy): domain Eukaryota; kingdom Metazoa; phylum Chordata; class Actinopteri; order Siluriformes; family Sisoridae; genus Bagarius; species Bagarius yarrelli. Next base: position 407,085 of record VCAZ01000215.1, read on the forward strand.
GAGACAGAGAGCGAGACAGACAGACAGGCAGAGGTTAAAGGCTTATGATGAAAACATACACCGCGCACACACACACACACACACACACACACACACACCGTTTAAACACTGCCACCTGGTGGGAAAAGCTCACACAAACACACACTATATATTAGTGATCATATAAAAGGATGTTTATTTACTATTAAGATGTTTAATGTTTTATATAAACAGCAGGACTTTCATCAGTGTCTTAATCTTTTGTCTGTGTGTGTGTGTGTGTGTGTGTGTGTGTCCTTCACGTCTGTATGTTAGTTCTCTTCTCCAGCTCCCACTGTGCAGCTACACGAGCGCCGAAGATCACAAACCCCCAGGACACCATTACCACCACCAACACAACCTAAAACACACACACACACACACACACACACACACACCAAAAATACAAAAATACTGAAGACGAAAGCCTTGTAGAAACTTAATAAAATGTGTTGATTTACGTTATTATTATTATTATTGTTATTATTATTATTATTGTTGTTATTATTGCAGCGTCTAAAGCAAACAGGAAGTTAGCTACGCTAGCCCAGTTAGCCCAGTACTTACTGCTGACAGAATTCTGTCGATAGCGCGCTGAGTCACACACACCGCCATTATCTCCAACAACAACACACACTCACACACAAAATACAAAAACAACACAAAAGGTTTTGGAGTTTATCCGCTAGTTACAACGGAGCATTCGGCGTCCCCATGACAACCGGCGGAAGAAAGAAAGACGGATAAGAGAAAGAGGAAGTAGTGCGCCGTGTGTGGCGCGTGAAGGTATTTAATATAATAACTCGTACATGACACATATATAGAGATAAATCTGGGTAAATATTATTTCAAAAGGACTTTTCGAGACATTAAAACGTCTTTAGCCCTTTTTGTCTTTAAAACATCTGTAAGTCTTTAAAAGTGAATAAATAAATGAATATACGGACAATCATGGCAAAATAAAGACATAAACTTTTGTTTTACTTGAAACTGAACGCTGTAACAAACAATAACGTGTTTATTATTTGTTGTTTTAACTATATATATATATTTGTATTTTATGTCTAGAGAATGTAGTAAAGTGATTTTTTTTAAAGCACCGCCTGACCGCTAGAGTGCGCATGCGCGTTTGGCTTTTTGAGATTTCCGGTTTACTTGTGCTGCTTTTTCCCTCGATGGTTTTCCCTCTATGGCTGATTTCGACACCGGGAGTCCCGATGACTTTGCTGTAGTGATTAATTTAACTTGATGATCATGAAATAACCGCAGCATTTCGGTCTTGATGGCTGTTTAAAAAAGCGCGCTTTAAAAGGCTTGTCTATAGCAGGAGCTCGCGCAGCAGCTGCGGCCTGAGGTGAGATTGCTAACGTGCTAGCTGCCTTTTTTCCTGTCTAATTATTACCGCAATGTTTTTTGTTTTATGTTCATTATAAAGGTCGCCCGTTTTGCCTTTTGTGGATCCTTAAATCTTCACAATCCTCATGATGTTTAATTGTTATTTTTTTAAAACAACTCGTTTTTCCTCCTGAAACATTAAAACTCCAGTGTGTGTGAGGGGGTGAAGGAGCTCGTGAGAGTTTTGTGTTGAATTTAAGTGGTTTTCCCGATAAATTAAATGAAATAGTGAATTTGGCTGGTTTGTGGTGTGGATGAGGAAAGTAAACAGAATGAATCTGGTTCATTTTTTAGTTACACAATAGAGTTTAAACTCCTCTACCGCCTTATGTTCCTGCTATCCGGTTTATGGTATATCCTGTGACACCGCCGGCTGATGGTTATTGTTCTAGCACAGCTGATGATGTAAACCACCTCCTGGATTGACATGATGTGTGATGTGATCTTGCAGATGATGGCGCCTGCGAAGAAGAAGCTGCGTGTGAGGAAGAAGGAGAAAGTTTCTGTGAAGTCGTCCCAGCCGCCGCCCCGTCCCGAGATGTCCCCAGACTCCAAGTGTCCAATCTGCCTGGACCGCTTTGTGAACGTGGCGTCGGTGGGCCGCTGCCTTCACCGTTTCTGTTTCCACTGTATCCGTGAGTGGGCTAAGAACAAAGCGGAGTGCCCCCTGTGTAAACAGCCGTTCCGCTCCATCTTCCACTCGGTGAAGGCTGAAAACGACTTCAAAGAGTACGTGGTTCTGGAAAGCGCTCCGAGTGCGTCCACTTCGGAATCTGCGACTGTTACCCTGACCGCGACGGCGATCTCTCAGCGGCGGCCGCTGCTGGCCAAAACAACGCTGAAAGCACAGCCACACAATCTCAACGTTCCAGGGCAACACGGGCCGGCCAGAGACGCATTCCCAGAGATCAAGACCCCAACCTGTCTGCCTCCTCCACAGAACGCGTGTCCCAGCTTCTTGACGCATTGTTCCAGCAAGGTCCAGCTTTCCTACAAAACCTGCTGTCTGGTTTGTCAAGGTTCCATCAACAAAGGATCATGACAAACGGCGACGTTCGCTCCCAAATGCAGTCACAAAGTGATCCGATCCTGCAAGAGATGTTCCGTTTTACACGAGCCTTAGGGCCCATGCAGTGTCCCCTAGTCCCAGGTCACGAGGAGGACAGAGGCTCCCCATCCTCCATAATCAACATCTCAGAGGTTTCTATTTTTCTCTCTCTTTTTCTTCTTACACACACACACACACACACACACACACACACACACACGGAACGAATGTGTTATTACATTTAGCTTTGTGATGTATTATGTAGCGTATAAACAACTGCACCACTTACGGAAATAACTTGGATGAGTGTTACAAATTGGTAGACTAATAAATAAAAGTGTGTTGTGTAGGTGAGGAAGTGATAGAGGAGTCGATGAGTGAATGAAGGGATATTTTACACGCTGTTGTCTTCTTTTCACAGGACGATGGTGATAGTGTCGAAGCAAATGTTACAGAGGACAACACCCAGGAGGGCGTGCCTCCGGTTCTTACATCAACTATAAGCGAACTCTCTTTCAGCCAATCGGCCTGGGACGACGAGACCCCGGGCCCCTCCTACTCCACACTCAGCCAGTCACAAACAGAGGATGTCGAGCCCAAGGAAAACCGATTAGGAGGCACCAGTGCAACCCCAGAACAGCGAGAACATGAGGATGATGAAAACGCAGAGGAGGATGAATGTATGATCGTGGGGTATGTTAAGCCGATGGCTGAGCGAACTCCGGAACTCGTGCAGCTCTCGTCTGACTCCACTGAGGAGGAGGAAGAGGAGGAGGAGGAGGAGGGCGGCAACCAGGCGGCTGTCACAGAGACACTAATGAAGGCGGAGACATCGCTGCTCTCTTACGAGCATGGGTCTCTTTCTCCTTTGTCATATCCCTCTACCTCACACACGGAGAGAGGAGAGAACCCGGAGCAGTCCATGCAGCAAAACTCTGGTAAGCTCTCGCATCAAAGGAGAAAGGAACATGCTTTGCGGCAGGACTTCAGGAGACCGTTACACTTTTATTCAGTGTCCCATTCTCATACGAGCAGTGAGAGTTCTCCCCAGAGAGAACACTCCGTAAAAATCAGCAGGTGTCATGTGAGACTAAACGGGCGCGAATCGAGAAGGCGGAGTCACCACACATTAGGTCGGAGCCCCACCGGATTGACCGAAAGGGATGACTCCTCTTCCCAGGAATTCCTTCCTGCTCGGTCCATTTCTGTGCGAGACAAATCGTCTAAATCGTTCCATCCGTGGGACTCACCTGGTCATGACAGCGAGCGCAAAAAAAGAAGAAAAAAAAGGAGGAGAGAAAGAGAGCCAGAGAGAAGCAGATGTCCTCAACTGGAGTCACGAAATCGCCATGGTGACTGTGAGCTCTGGCTTGGCAGCAGCAGCAGCAGTGACACAGAGTCACGACAAGAAAAACCTGCCGGGAAACGCAAATACAAAACGCGGCACCTAGAGAGAACGGCTCGTCGGAGAAGCGGCGGGAAATCACGCGAGAGGGAATGGGAGCGGGAGCGAAGTCCGAGTGTGGAAATTGTCTTTGAGCGTCGGGCCGTCGACAAAAACTCCAAGAGCAAAAGGCACAAAAAGAGAAGTCGTAGAAAAGAGAGAGAGCAGACCTCCCCCACGATCATCACTATAGAGCGACAGTGATCAGATTGCCCACATAGAGGCTAACGGCCCGTCGGAGGCTAACGGCCCGTCCGTGACTAGCGGCGCGTCGGAGCCTAGCGGTGAGGTTCAGGCTAACCCCGAAACAGGCGCTGCTGACTTTCAGAACCGGCTTACAGACGATGACATGGACAACATGGTGGATAGTGTCCACACTGCTGACTCTCAGGACCCCACTGCTGACTACAACGAGCACGTCTCAGACTTCAGCGATCACACTGTTGATTATCAGGAACATCTTGCTTAGTTCAGTGAATGCACTACTGTTGATCAGGACCGCGTTACAGACACCGGAAACTGCACCACTGACTGTAAAGATTGCCTCAGTGATCACACCGCTGACCGTCTGTACTGTGTGGAGTGTGGAGTGACCAGAGACACAGTGTTTTAGGGGCTTGCAGTCAAACGGCTGTTTATAAATACAGCCAAAGAGGTCGGTGATCACACCCTTAACCACAGATATGGTGTTCAGACGGTCGGTGATCTGTCTGCTGAGCATCAGGTCCACACTGCGGATTTACGCGGCCGCTGAACACACACCGTTACACACATTAACAGGGCTATTTAAAACAATCCCAACACCATTTTAGGGAAGCGGCACGGAAATACTTAGTGACGGCCCTGTGGACCAACAGGAGGCGGGGCTTAGAGCTCATAGTGAATAATCAGAGACGGGTGGAAACAGGACACACTAAAGTGACAAGATTGAGCCCTGATGTACAAACAAAACACACATCCATGTTTTAAATGTGACTTTGTCTTTATCAACAAACCTGTTTCGGTGTTCTGGATTTTTTCATGCCTGTTTCATTATTTGTTTTGCTGGAAATGATCTTAATTGTTTTTTTTATAACAGTCACTTTTTTTAATATTTATAATATTTGAGATAAATAAAATTGAATAGCTACCTGTGCCACAATACACCAACACACACCTCTATATTACGTGTCTGTTCAATACTCAGGGAACTTGTGGCAAAATGTCCACCTCCTTACTGACCACCCTGCTTGTTACTGTGTGTGTGTGTATATGACAATGGGGAAAAAAGAACAACCACAAACAAATGCAAACAGCTGCTGACTGATGGGAGTGTGTTTCTGAGAGTCTGAATGTTCAGTGTTCATCCCACAGTTTAACACTGGTGGCCGGTCAATAAGAGTGCGGGTTAAACACATATTTTCAATTAATATAAAATTGTCCAACTATTTCCATTAATTAAAAAAAATCATGTCTATTTTGTGTGTGGTGTCGGATAAAGAGGGTGTAAACTCTTTAAAATCATGTGATTTGAGGCTGAACTCTTATTGGTTTGTTATAAATCCGCCCACTTTTATTGTTAGCGAATCAATATTGTTCTTATATTCTTGGTCTCATGTGATTGGTCCGTTTCTTAACGAGTCTCATTCCCACTCAGTTGGATGTGATGTAATTCATGTCTTTTATTGTTTTGTTTTTTCCCTTTGACTCCCTCTGGTGGACACCATTAATATTACAGTCTTCATCTCAGAATCCGATTGATAGAAATGACTGAATGATTTAATTACTGATAATAAACACACATTAAACTCTAATTCACTCCATCATCATTAATAACTCATTAGTTATTCATTCCTTTACTAGTTATTAACTCGGTTATTATTAGTAACATTAGTTATTCATTCCTTTACTAGTTATTAACTCGGTTATTATTAGTAACATTAGTTATTCATTATTAACTCCTCATCATCCTTTACTAGTTATTAACCGGTTTTATTAGTACTCCATCATCATTATATAACTCATTAGTTATTCATTCCTTTACTAGTTATTAACTCCCCCCCCCCGGTTATTTATTAGTAACATTAGTTATATTCATTCCTCTTTACTAGTTATTAACTCAGTTATTATTAGTAACATTAGTTATTCGTTCCTTTACTAGTTATTAACTCGGTCATCATTAATAACTCATTAGTTATTCATTCCTTTACTAGTTATTAACTCGGTTATTATTAGTAACATTAGTTATTCATTCCTTTACTAGTTATTACCTCGTTAACTCATTAGTTATTATTATTACGTAACCGTTATTAGTTAAAGATTAGTTCATTCCTTTACTAGTTATTAACTCCATCATCATTAATAACTCATTAGTTATTCATTCCTTTACTAGTTATTAACTCGGTTATTATTAGTAACATTAGTTATTCGTTCCTTTATTAGTTATTAACTCAGTTAAATTATTAGTAACATTAGTTATTCATTCCTTATATTAGTTATTAACTCCATCATCATTAATAACTCATTAGTTATTCATTCCTTTACTAGTTATTAACTCGGTTATTATTAGTAACATTAGTTATTCATTCCTTTACTAGTTATTAACTCGGTTATTATTAGTAACATTAGTTATTATTCCTTCCTTTACTTTAGTTATTAACTTAGTTAACTCGGTTTATCGGTTATTATTAGTAACATTAGTTATTCATTCCTTTACTAGTTATTAACTCGGTTATTATTAACATTAGTAACATTAGTTATTCGTTCCTTTATTAGTTATTAACTCGGTTATTATTAGTAACATTAGTTATTCATTCCTTTACTAGTTATTAACTCGGTTATTATTAGTAACATTAGTTATTCATTTCCTTTACTAGTTATTAACTCGGTTATTATTAGTAACATTAGTTATTCATTCCTTTACTAGTTATTAACTCGGTTATTATTAGTAACATTAGTTATTCATTCCTTTACTAGTTATTAACTCGGTTATTATTAGTAACATTAGTTATTCGTTCCTTTATTAGTTATTCATTAGTTATTCTCGGTTATTATTATTAGTAACATTAGTTATTCATTTTCCTTTATTAGTTATTAACTCGGTTATTATTATTATTTCCTTTAAGTAATTATTAGTTAACATTAGTTATTCCTTCCTTTACTAGTTTTATTAACTCGGTTATTTATTAGTAACATTAGTTATTATTTTCTTAAACAGTCGACTTTAACATGAATATTTAATATTTTATCCAGCAGTAATATGACATCATCACCATCGGATATTTACACTTCTGCGTTATTAACGGGTCGATTACTACCCGCTGCCACTGTCTGTAATAGAAACACTACCTGCAGTGAGATATGTGTGTGTGTGTGTGTGTGTGTGTGTGTGTGTTGTTTTCCCTCTCAGCTTCTCTGTATGGTACTAATTTAACTCCGTTTCGTTTCATCACAACGCTGTGAGTTTCACTTTCATTTCTGTCAGCTGCTTTTTCCTGCACAGGCGTGTGTGTGAGTGTGATATAGAAAAAAGAGAGAGAGAGAGAGAGTGTGTGTGTGTGTGTGTGTGTCAGACTCAGTGAATCATGTACGAGCTGGAGAAAGAGTCTCTGCGGCGCTACAGCCGCTACATCGCGCAGTTCTTACGACCTTCTTACATCCGGGGATTTCTGACAACTTACCTGGATGAAGGTAACGATTTTAGAAGAAAACTGGTAAATGTAAAAATCTCTTTATCATTAAATCGTTTTTCTGATGTCGGGACTCGGGGGTTTATGACTGTTTGTGCGCAATGAAATGATATTTAAACCCTTTAGAATTTGACGCAAAATACTATAAACTACCTGTACCGATCGCGCGAGCGAGTGGGGTCAATATCTGGGGGCGTGGCCTGTCATTCTGGTGTTTTTGTTCCAATTAGGAATATCTGACGTCAGGGGAAGTTTTCAGGGAATTTCCCGGAAACGGAAGCGTTCGGAACTGATGCGGTTTCCGTGTGTTTACTCAAGATAAATGAATGAATGAATGAATGAATAAATACCGTGACTACTGAGGGATTATGGATATATGATGGAGATTAATTTACTATCAGAGATCTTCTCTCTGCCCGAATGCCTGCTAAAGTTTAGAGTCAGAAGACACTGATTTCCTCCTTGTTTTCACCTTTGTAGGAATTTTTTTCATCTGTAACGTAAACCGGTCGCACCAGTTTCAATGACATATAAACTGCACACTGGAGACACCTGCTGGCCAAACATCCGCGGTGCACATTAACGATACCGAACCCCAACATCACATCTATTCCATCACACACACACACACACACACACACCCTATCCCCTAACCCCTAACCTTATTCCCTAACTCTAATTCCTAACCCTAACTCTAACCCCTAACTCTAACCCCTACCCTAACCCCTAACTAACCCCCCTAACTCTAACCCCTAACCCTAACCCCTAACCCTAACCCCTAACTCTAACCCCTAACCCTAACCCCTAACCCTAACCCCTAACTCTAACCCCTAACTCTAACCCCTAACTCTAATCCCTAACCCTAACCCCTAACCCTAACCCCTAACCCCTAACCCCTAACCCTAACCCTAACTAACCCCTAACTCCCTAACCCCTAACTAACCCCTAACCCTAAGCCCTAACTCTAACCCCTAACCCTAACCCCTAACCCTAACCCCTAACCCCTAACCCTAACAAACCCGTAACCCCTAACTCTAACCTAACCCCTAACCCTAAACCCCTCACCCGTAACCCCTAACTTGAAACTTTCTGTGTTTTTATTTTCTCAGTAAATTTAGAAGCTTTTTTTACTCATGAGAACCAAAATTTTGGTCCCCACCGGAACACGAGTCCCCATGTGTATAAACCCGTACACACACACACACACACACACACACACACACACAAACACACACACACACTACCACACAAAAATGCAGATTTTTAAAATCTTTTCTATAACCTAAATACTGAAGAAATACAGAAATAGAGACACTTTAAGCACAAATAGTGAGGAAACTGTGATAAAAACTAATTTCACTAACCGTCACTAGAGACTCACACAACAGTTACACAAAGTGCAAATCAACAAAAAAAAAGTGCATTTTCAGTGCTAAAACGTCCAAAAATATTTGTGCTTAATATTTGGGTGCAGGAGCGCACGATGGTCACAATCAGACAAAAAAAATCAAAGTTCAAATATCAGAAACAAAAACTGGCTCTTATTTTGCTTTCAATTTTCCACAAAATCTTATTCAAGTGTGTGTGTGCGTGTGTGTGTGTGTGTGTGTGTGTGTGTGTGTGTGTGTGTGTGTAAACAGAGTCTGTTGAAAAGATCTTATCGGAGGAGAAGTCATCACGGACGGTGGCAGCTCAGACGCTGCTGGAGAAGATGCTGGATCTGGATGCTGCCGGTTGGTTTCAGGGTTTCCTGGACACGCTGCAGGTTTCAGGTTCATCCACATGTGAAAACTGAAGTTCTCTAAAGCTCTAAAGTTCACAGATAAAACATAACGTTCACAAATTCTAAACTTTCTGCGCTTTCATTGTGTGTGTGTGTAGAATATTCAGGTCTCTACACAGCGATCAGTAGGTGGGACTTTGAAGAACTGGAGGCTCTGAGTCCTCACAGACATTTACTGGAACAAGTCCAGGCATCTATCACCAAAAACATGAAGCCTGGTGAGCTGCTGGTGCACATGAGCGACTGTCTCACACAGCGAGAGTGTGAGGAGATCAGAGCGGTGAGGCACACACACACACACACACACACACACACACACACACACACACACACACACACACACACACACACACTGATTGTGCAACAGTGGAGAAGGAATTGACTATACTGCCTATACTGTTTAAAGCATAATATTGACCTGTGTGTGTGTGTGTGTGTGTGTGTGTGTGGGTCAGGTGGAGGAGCAGAGGGGATATACTGCAGCGAGTGAGCGTTTAGTAGAGACTCTGAGACACTGCGATAAATCCAACTGGTATAAAGTGTTTAAACTCGCGCTGGAAAAAAACTAACTAAACGAAAATCAAAGCTGTTATAAAAAAAAAAAACTGCGAACAGAGAATTGCTCTAAATCTGCTTGAGCCTGGTACACACACACACACACACACACACACACACACACACACACACACACAAATACACTTAATACATTTAATAACCAAGTCCTCATCAGTGAAATTTAAACACTACTTCGTGTTCCACCGTGAGCTTTATAAACTGTGTGTGTGTGTGTGTGTGTGTGTGTGTGTGTGTGTTTTAGATGAGAATGGGAATTGTGCTCAGAACTGTGAGATGAACGATGAACCTATGACGGTGTGTTTTGCGTACAGAGAGGACAGCGACAGTGACGACCTCATGAGCAGCAACAGTGAGACTGAACAGTGTGTCAGAGGAGCAGAGGGTATACACACACACACACACACACACACACACACACACGCACACACACTCACAGTTTGGCAGTGTGGTTCTTTAATGTTCTTTACCCTCTGCAGCGGCCGGTGTGTGTGAGAAACACACAGAGAAGAAGTTGCGTGAGTATCAGAAAGAGCTCGCTAAAGCTGCTAACCACGGGCACAACACCATCATCTGTGCACCAACAGGTACATCAGTGTGTGTGTGTGTGTGTGTAAGTGTGTGTGAGGGTCAGTGTGTGTGAGTGTCAGTGCATATGTGTGTCTGTGTATAGTGTGTGTAGTGTGTGTATGTGAGGGTCAGTGTGTGTTTGTATATTGTGTGTGTATGTGAGTGTCAGTGTGTGAGTGTGTGTGTGTGTGTAGTGTGTGCGTATGTGAGTGTCAGTGTGTGTGTAATAATTGTGTTTGTGTTTCCAGGTTGTGGTAAAACCGTGGTTGCCGTGGCGATCTGTGATCATCACCTGAAGAAAAATCCGGAAAAAGCCAAAGTGATTTTTATGGCAACCAAAGTGGACGTTTATATGAACAACAACTCAAACTGTTTAAAAAGAACATTTCAACAAAGATCCCAGTGTCAAGTACACACACTATACACACACTATACACACACTATACACACACTATACACACACCCAGACACACACTATACTCACACTATACACACACTATACACACACTATACACACACTATACACACAATACACCCAGACCCACACAATCACACACTATACACACTATACTACACACACCACTATACACACACACTATACACAACACCCCAGACCCACACACTCACACTATACACACACACACAAACACACACACACACACACTATACACACCCAGACCCACACACTCACACTATACACACACTATACACACACTATACACACCCAGACCCACACACACACTCTCACACTATACACACACACAAACACACACACACTATACACACCCAGACCCACACAATCACACTATACACACTACACTACACACTACACACACACTTACACTACACACACACACACACACACACACGTATGTATGCACACTACACACACTAAACACAAGTCTAACACACCACACCACACACCACCACAACACGTATATAGAGTCTAATGATATATGTGTGTGTGTGTGTGTGTGTGTGCAGGGTTACAGGTGTGTGTGGAGATATGAGGGATGTGGATTTCCCCACTCTGCTCCTCAGCTCTGATGTTCTCTTGATGACTCCTCAGATTTTAGTTAACGCTCTTCAGCGCGGCGACGTTTCATCACTCAACAAATTCACACTGCTGCTGCTGGACGAGTGTCACAACACCACCGGCCACCGGCAAACATCCCTACAACAACATCATGAGCCATTACATCACCACCAAAC
>VCAZ01000215.1:423795-426295 GCA_005784505.1 Bagarius yarrelli
TATGTTGTGATGTGTGATGTGTGTGTTTATGTGTGTGTTATGATGTGATGTGTGTTTAAGTCGCTGTGGTGTTTATGTTGATGTGTGTTTATGTTGATGTGTGTGTTTACCTGTCGCTGTGTGTTTATGTTTGTGTTTACATGTTGATGTGTGTTTACGTGTGTGTTACGTGTGTTTATGTGTCGCTGTGTGTTTATGTTGATGTGTGTTTATGTTGTGTTTATGTGTGTTTATGTTATGTTGATGTGTGTTTACGCATGTGTGTGGATGTTTATGTGATGTGTGTTTACTGATGTGTGTTTATGTTGATGTGTGTTTATGTTGATGTGGTGTTTAATGTGTGTTTTTTATGTGGATGTGTTGTGTTTCACTGATGTGTGTTTATGTTGACAATGTGGTGTTTATGTCGCTGTGTGTTTACACTGGTGTGTGTTTTCTGTATGATTCTCTAGCTCACCACGAGCAGCTGCGCTATTTATCTGTTGAAGGAGAACAAAACCCCAAACTGGAGGAGCTGAAGTTCATCCTGGATGAAGAATACTGCAACAACCAGGAGACTCGCACTGTGCTGTTCGTCAGGACCCGCGCCCTGGCTGATGTCAGTCCACCTGTCTGTCTCTCTTACCCCTGTCTGTCTGCATGTCTGTCTCTCTGCCTACCTTTCTATTTTCCTGCATCTCTGTCTGTCTGTCTGTCTGTCTGCTTACATGCCTGCTTGCCTGTCTGTGTCTTCACTGAGACCTGTGGTCTTGCTGCTGTCTGTCTGTCTCTCTTTAGCATGTCCCCTTGCCAAGCTCAGACTACCTGTGTGTAATATAATGTCTCTTGCAGTATGGTGCTGATGTAGTTAAAGTAATTTTGGATGTGTGTGTGTGTGTGTGTGTGTCAGGCTCTGAAAAAGTGGATAGAGGAGACAGATTCACTTAGGTTTCTAAAACCCGGAGTTTTGATTGGAAGAGGAAGAAAATCACAACTGACAGGCTCAGGTACACACACACACACACACACACACACACACACACATACTATATTGTGTTACTTAAACACTGTGTGTGTGTAGGGATGACCCTGACGGGACAGAAGGGGGTGCTCGACTCCTTCAAAAGCTCTGATCAGAGTAAGATTCTCATCGCTACATCCGTCGCTGACGAGGGCATCGATATCCCACAGTGCAATCTGGTGCTCATGTATGAGTACGTCGGCAATGTCGTTAAGATGGTGCAGGTTCGAGGTACTACAGAACACACACACATTCTGACACACTCTCTCACACACTTTCTCACACACTCTTGCACACGCTACTTCTTTAGGGCATCTGTCTATATGTGATGTTCCGCCTCTCAGTAAACACTGGGTGGCAGCATTGCACTGTAGGATTTTATTACATTTTAACGTATTTAGCTCTGTGTGTGTGTGTGTGTGTGTGTGTGTGTGTTTGTGTGTGTGTGTGTGTGGTTGTAGGTCGGGGCAGAGCTCAGGGCAGCAAGTGTTTTCTCATCTCCAGCAAAGAGGAGCGCATTCAAAAAGAGAAACTGAACATGAAGAGAGAAAAGCTGGTGGACGAAGCCATTAATGTCCTACAGAGCTCACCTGACCGCCTGCACACCAAGGTGTCTCACCTCCCTCATCTGTCTCACCTCTAACCTGTCTTACCTATCTCACTGGTCTCACCTCTTTCATCTGTCTCACCTCTCTCAGCTGTCTCACTTCTCTCACCTTGCTCACTTGTCTTACCTGCCCCAAACACCTTTCAGAAGTCGTTTTACCTGTCTCACCTCTTTCATCTGTCTCACCTGCCTCAAACACTAATTACCTTCTATTGTTTGACATTTTACCTCTCTAATCCGTCTTAATCATATACTTATACATGTTGTGTGTGTGTGTGTGTGTGTGTGTGTGTGTGTGTGTGAGGTGGACCGGTTCCAAAGGGAAGAGGTGGCCCGGAGAGCCTATATGAATGCGAGTGTGGAGAAACCTCGAACTGAAGGAAGTTACAAGCTTTTGTGTGGAAAGTGCAAGAAATTTGCCTGTTTAAGTAATGACCTGCGTGTGCTACAGGTACCCTACACCCTAACAACTACACCCTACACCCTAACATCTACACCTACACCCTACAACTACCCTAACACAAACACCCTACACCCTACACACCTAAACCCTAACAACTACACCCTACACCCTAACACTCTACACCCTACACCCCCTAACAACCCTAAACACCCCTACACCCTAACAACCTACAGCCTAACACTTACACCTTAACCCTAACATCTACACCCTACACCCTTACACCTACCCTTACCACACACCCTTCACCCTACACCCTCGACCCTAATGCCTACTCTCTACACTGTAAACCCTAAAACAAACACCCTAGGGGCAGGGTGGCTCAAATGGTTAAGGTAAGGTGCTGAGTTGTTAATCTGAAGACCAGAAACACCTGGGTTCAAGCCCCACCTCCGGCAAGTCAACCACTGTTGGGTCCTTGAGCAAGACCCTT
>VCAZ01000215.1:430700-453200 GCA_005784505.1 Bagarius yarrelli
CCCCTCCCCCATACCATCATACCCCTCTTCCATCCCATCTTTTCCCATCACACTCCATCACACCCTCCCTTCACATCATCATATCCCTCCCTCATACCACCATACCGCTCCTTCACATCACCATACCTCCCCCCCCTTATCATACCCTGGTACATTAGATCACAAACACAGTGTAACAATTTACAAACTATTGAATAGAGCAGTGTAAAAAAGTTATTAAGAAAACCATATCTTTCACACTATCATACCCTTTCCTCTCACCATCATACCCCCTCTCCCACACCACATTAATCCTCTGATATACTAATATACCCCTCCCCCACACTGTAAGACCCTGCTCACACTTAGCAGTGACTCAAGGATCTTTGGTCTTGTGTGTGAAAGAGTCTTTGGCTCTCTGATTGAACATTTCAGCCAGCTTACAGCATATTGCCTCATCACAGCACACACACACATACACACACTCCTCCTGGCCATGTGTGTGAAACAGACACAGAGCAAGGCAGGAGCTAGCATGTGAGAGGAGAGTGGAAGTGTGTGGCGGCAGCGTTCCAGCTAAAAGGCCTTCAGGGAAAACGTCCTAGTCATCCAGTTGTGCCCTTTACACACACACACACTCTCAAACACATATTCGCTCACACTCACACACACACTGTGAATGTCTGGTGGTTAATTAGCACAGCGTGTGCCAGGCCCGGGCTGTGTTCCAAACCCACAGCATCACCGCAAGCAATAATAAGGCAGCATGAAATGGTCTGTGTGTGTGTGTGTGCGTGTGTGTGTGTGTCTGTGTGTGCGCGTGTGTGTGTGTAAAACTAAGGAGGTTTCATGTCCATCCTAATCAGAAGGCTGCTTTAAACTTCAACAAAACAAAGTAAAATAAAAGCGGTTCAGGTTTGTAGGGGAAGTTGGTCACATGACCCTCGGATGTCTCTAATTTCAGCGTTGAGTAACATCGCAATAAATCCGAACTTCTGTCCAAAGAGAGTAATGCGTCACTCACTAGACTAATGTGCAACTAGAAATAATAATAACATGAATATTTTGTTTGTATAAACGTTAGTGTGTGAGTGTGTGTGTGTGTGTGTCTGTGTGTTTGTTTGTTTACCTCCACTGTGCTGCCTGGTTTTTTCTTTAGCTCCTCACACTTCCTAAACTTGCAGATCTGATGACCTGTCTTCCTGTTCCGGCAAGAGCTGCATACGCCACAGTTGATGAGTCGCCTGCAGGGGGCGCAGACGCCGCAACGCTTTCTCTTTCGTTTCGCTGCTCCGCCGCTGCAGCTGTTGTTAGCGCTGGCGGTGGCATTAGTGCTAGCGTTAGAGCCGGAGCAGGAAGCAGAGTTGCTGTGTTGGCAGTCGGCGGCAATTTGAAAAGCGCTGTCAGTCATTGTTGCCACCGAGGAACCCGCCCCTGAGTGCAGCGTGGTCATTACGATAACCCCGGGGGGCAAAGCAAACCCTCCGAACGTTGCTCCACCCCTGTCAGCCTCCCCGGTTCCACCTCCTCCATTGCTCCCACTGCTCTGTGGTGGCACCTTGAGGCGGTTCATGCACTCGGCCCCACCCACCTGACTAAGCGGAGACAGGAAGTTGTCAGCTGACATCTTGGAGGGCATGTGTACGTTAAGTGGCTCCGCCCGAGGCATGGCGGTTCGGTGTGCATGAGCATGTGTGTGAGCCCCATTGACATTCACGTTGACGTTGACCGCCGGTGGTTTACGCCCCCAGAGCATTCCGTTGTCACACGACCATGGCGTCATTGGCGCAGGGAAAATTGGCGTGGCCAAGCGAGCGATTTTTGCTGCTTGAGGGAACGGGGCAGCGCCGTTTTTGTAAAAGTTAGCAAAGGAGCGATAGCGTTCCATCTGTGCACTGTAGTCCAGCACTGGGTTCATGCATGAGTCCATTTGCAGGGAAAAGTCCCGCCCTGTGGTGGGCGTGTAGCTGTGGGCGTGGCCGTGAGTGTGTGGCGTCTCCATGCACACACTGCTGCTCATATTCGCCATGGGAAACGGAACACATGCACACACTCTAGCACACACACACACACACTCAGACTAACAACACAATCATCCGAGGAAGTGTTTCTGCAAAAGAGAGAGACAAAGAGAGACAGAGAAAGAGACAGTAAGAATAAAGTGAGAGAGAGCGAAGAGACAGTAATAGAAAGAAAGAGAACAGTGAGAGACTAAGGAGACAGGAGAGAGAGACAGAGAAAGAGACAGAGAACAGAGAAGAGATAAAGTGAGATAAAGTGAGAGAGAGAGAACACGAGAGAAAACAGTGACGAAGAGAGAGACAGAAAATAAAGTGAGAGAGAGACAGAGAAAGAGACAGTGAGAATAAAGTGAGAGAGAGACAGAGAGAGAATGAGAATGAGAAGTAAGAGAGAGAGAGAAGAGAGCAGTGAGAATAAAGTGAAGAGAGAAAGAGAGAGACAAAAAAAGAGAGAGACATTCCGAAATAAAGAGAGAATAGAGACAGAAAGACAGTGAGACAAAGAGAGACAGTAAGACTAAAGAGCGACAGTGAGAATAAAGAGAGAGAGAGAGTGTTAAATTTTTGGGTAAAACATTTTTAATGATTTGTACAGTATGTACTGAGGTCGGTAGTCTAAAGCGCTCAAAAGTGTTTCACTGGTTTCATTGATTAATTTACCCCAGAAATGCTGTTCCCTTATTTACCCACCCCAGAATGCTGTTCCCCATTTACCCCAGAAATGCTGTCCATTTACCCCAGAAATGCGTTCCATTACCCCAGAAATGCTGTTCCCTATTTACCCCAGAAATGCTGTTCCCATTTACCCCAGAAAAGCTGTTCCCTGTTTACCCCCAGAAATGCTGTTCCCATTTACCCCAGAAATGCTGTTCCCTATTTACCCCAGAAATGCTGTTCCCATTTACCCCAGAAATGCTGTTCCCTATTTACCCCAGAATCGCTGTTCCCATTTACCCCAGAAAAGCTGTTCCCATTTACCCAGAAATGCTGTTCCCATTTACCCCAGAAAAGCTGCTTTTCCCTGTTTACCCCAGAAATGCTGTTCCCTATTTACCCCAGAAATGCCCCATTTAGTCCCATTTACCCCAAATGCTGTTCCCATTTACCCCAGAAATGCTGTCCCATTTACCCCAGAAAAGCTGTTCCCTGTTTACCCAGAAATGCTGTTCCCTATTTACCCCAGAAAATCCCCCCAAGCTGTTCCCATTTACCCCAGAAATGCTGTTCCCATTTACCCCAGAAATGCTGTTCCCATTTACCCCATGCTGAAATGCTGTTCCCCATTTACCCCAGAAAATGCTGTTCCCATTTACCCCAGAAGAAATGCTGTTCCCATTTACCCCAGAAAGCTGTTCCCATACCCAGAAATGCTGTTCCCTATTTACCCCAGAAATGCTGTTTCCCATTTACCCAGAAAAGCTGTTCCCCATTTAAAGCTGTTCCAATTTACCCCAGAAATGCTGTTCCCATTTACCCCAGAAAAGCTGCTGTTGTTACGGTTCCCTTTTACCCCAGAAATGCTGTTCCCATTTACCCCAGAAATGCTGTTCCCATTTACCCCAGTTCCCATTTACCCCAAATGCTGTTCCCATTTACCCCAGAAAATGCTGTTCCCATTTACCCCTAAAGCATTTACCAAAAGCTGTCCCTGTTTTACCCAGGAAATGCTGTTCCCCTATTTACCCCCCAGAAATGCTGTTCTGTCCCATTTACCCCAGAATGTGTTCCCATGCTGTTCCCATTTACCCCAGAAATGCTGTTCCCCATTTACCCCCAGAAATGCTGTTCCCCATTTACCCCAGAAATGCTGTTTCCCATTTACCCCAGAAATGCTGTTCCCATTTACCCCACCTCTGTTTACCCCAGAAATGCTGTTCCCTATTTACCCCAGAAATGCGTTGTCCCCATTTACCCCAGAAAAGCGTGTTCCCTGTTTACCCCAGAAATGCGGTTCCCTATTTACCCCAAATGCTGTGTTCCCATTTACCCCAGAATGCTGTTCCATTTACCCCAGAAATGTTCCCATTACCCTGTTTTCCCATTTACCCCAGAAATGCTGTTCCCATTTACCCCCCCAAGAAATGCTTGTTCCCATTTACCCAGAAATGCTGTTTCCTGTTTTCCATTTACCCCAGAAAGAAATGCTGTTCCCATGTAACCCAGAAACAGAAATGTTACCCCTGTTCCCTATTTACCCCAGAAATGCTGTTCCCCATTACCCCCAGAAAATGCTGTTCCCATTTACCCGCTGTTTACCCCAGAAATGCTGTTCCCTATTTACCCCAGAAATGCTGTTCGCATTTACCCCAGAAATGCTGTTCCCATTTACCCCAGAAAGCCGTTCCCCATTTACCCCAGAAATGCTGTTTCCATTTACCCCAGAAATGCTGTTCCCATTTACCCAGAAATGCTGTTCCCCAATTTACCCCAGAAATGCTGTTCCCTATTTACCCCATTACCCCAGAAATGCTGTTCCCCATTTCCTTACCCCAGAAATGCTGTTCCCCATTTACCCCAGAAACGATGCTGTTCCCATTTACCCAGAAATGCTGTTCCCTATTTACCCCAGAAATTTACCAGAAACGCTGTTTTCCCTATTTACCCAGAAATGCTGTTCCCTATTTACCCCAGAAAAGCTGTTCCCTGTTTACCCCAGAAATGCTGTTCCCTATTTACCCCAGAAATGCTGTTCCCATTTACCCCAGAAATGCTGTTCCCTATTTACCCCAGAAATGCTGTTCCCCATTTACCCCAGAAATGCTGTTCCCATTTACCCCAGAAATGCTGTTCCCTATTTACCCCAGAAATGCTTTGTCCCCCATTTACCCAGAAATGCTGTTCCCATTTACCCCAGAAATGCTGTTCCCATTTACCCCAGAAATGCTGTTCCCATTTACCCCAGAAATGCTGTTCCCATTTACCCCAGAAATGCTGTTCCCATTTACCCCAGAAATGCTGTTCCCATTTACCCCAAAAACGCTGTTCCCATTTACCCCAGAAATGTGGGTATGTGGGCCCCCACAGCGTATACAATATAACTGCCCCATTGCCCAGGGCTAATTGTCACCACCTTTCATCCCACTAACAACGGCCCTGTGTGTGTGTGTGTGTGTGTGTGTGTGGTATTTATTCGTTGTTAGAACATCTGCATGAGAAGCGGTGCTACTGAAAGTTTCCTGAATCTGAAAGGAACATTTTTATTGTTTGCTCCAGAAAAATCAGTTACACGACTTTCATTTAATATCGATTCTAACCGGTTGGGACGTGAAGCACAGATTAGAGGGACACAAAGCGAATCACTGAAAAACACTGAATCTGAGATAAACGAGTGTTCAGAACTCACACACTCCTGAGACCTCACACACTGCTGAGACATCACTGAAGTGTTAATGAGCCCAACATCAGATCAGCTGCAAGATTTACACAATGATGAGCTCACAACTTCCTGTCTGATTCTCATTGTCTATGGAGGAGCAGGCCTCAGAGAGAGAGAGAAGAGAGAGAGAGAGAGAGAGAGAGAGAGAGGAGAGAGAGAGAGAGAGAGAGAGAGAGAGAGAGAGAAAAGAGATGAGAGAATACAGAGGCCAAATCTCTTTCCTCCCCCTCGCGCCTCGAGAGAGAGAGAGAGCAAGAGATCAATTAGGGGAGAGAAGGGGAGGGGAGGGAGACCTTCGACGCGGAGGGGAGAGAGGAGAGTGAGGGAGACCTGGAGAGAGGGCTGAGAGAGAGAGTTGAGGAGGGAGCGAGAGAGAGAGAGAGGAGGAGAGAGAGGGGAGAGAGAAACGAGGAGCGAGAGGAGAAGAGAGGCGAAGAGAGGAGGAGAGGGGCGAGGGATAGAGGAAGAAGAAGAGAGAGAGAGAGATAGATAGAAGAATAGAGAGAGAGAGAGAGAGAGAGAGAGAGAGAGAGAGAGAGAGAGAGAGAGAGAGAGAGAGAGGAAGAGAGAGAAGAGAGAGAGAAATAGCAGTTGCGGCCAAATCTCTTTCTCCCCCTCGCGCTGCCCCGCTCCCGTCGCCTCGAGCATCAATTACGGTAATTACTCTCCGCCTGCTGCGGCACGGGGGAGGGGAGGGGGGGGTGACACGCGCGCGCGGATCAGAGGTCATTAACGAGGAGCGCAGGGGAGGGCGCGAGGCCGGACAACGCTAACACGCGCGCAATTAAAGGCGACGGATTAATTCGCCAGCCAAGAGAGAGAGAGAGAGAGAGAGAGAGAGAGAGACAGAGAGAGAGAGAGAGAGAGGGAGAGGGAGAGGAGAGGGAGGGGGGGGGGGAGGAGAGAGGGAGAGAGGAGAGAGAGAGAGAGAGAGGCGAGAGAGAGAGAGAGAGAGAGAGAGAGAGCATGGAAAAAACAGCGGGAGAAAGAAGAGAGGGAGGGGAGGAGATGGGGGGGGGAGGGGGGGGTAAAATGGACGAGCTGCTTCACCTACCGGACTCCTGACGCCTCGCGATCAAAGCCTCTTTAACGCAGAGCATCGGTGCGCTCCGGCCGCGAGAAAACACACACACACACACACACACTTACACTCTCACATTCACGCGCGCAAACACTCGTTCAAATACACTGAAATTAAACGCAAAAAAACAACACACAATAAACGGATGTGAGATTTTTTTTTAGCGCGCGCATCAG
The DNA here is from genome assembly GCA_005784505.1 of Bagarius yarrelli. Taxonomy (NCBI): domain Eukaryota; kingdom Metazoa; phylum Chordata; class Actinopteri; order Siluriformes; family Sisoridae; genus Bagarius; species Bagarius yarrelli. The sequence continues at coordinate 437,334 of VCAZ01000215.1, forward strand.
TGGCGGCGGCGGCGGCGCTAAAACCCACCGAGAGGCTCCTAACGGGGATCATAAATAATATTGACGCTGCCAACGACACGACGCACCGTCCTCCGGGGGGCGGGCACGGGTGACGGAAGGGTAGACGGCTCCTCCCGGTGTGTGTATGTGTATGTGTATGTGTGTGTGTTTGTGTGCGTATGTGTGTGTGTGAGGTGAGGAAGCGCCGATGCGGACACCTACAGCTGATCATTGGCTGTAAATCACGCCGGAGGCACGCGGGGAGGCGCGAGGTGACAAACGCCCGTGGTGGGGGGAAGTTGTTGAGGGGGTGTGTTACGGCGGATGGGGGGGCGTTAAAGGGGGGGGGGGGGCGTTTTCAGGAAACCGTGAAAAAAAAATATAGAGCTCTCAGCGAGAGAGGGAAAATCACCACCCAGTCTAATCTCTCTCTCTCTCTCTCTCTCTCTCTCTCTCTCTCTCTCTCTCTTTATTTTCCTGCCATTTCCGGAAATCATGGCTAGATTAATCAGTGCTTGGAGGCGCGCGCGGTGCTGGGGGAGTTTTTTTATTTGGGGATTTTGTGGTTCATTACGGCCCTTTTAGCGCCTCGTTACCGTAATTAGCCACGGGGTACCACGGGGTACCGGGAGGCCAATTAAAGGGAAAGCGTTGTGCAGAGGCGTTTTCCCACTGGGGATTCTGGTGTGTGTGTGTGTGTGTGTGTGTGTGTGTGTGTGTGTCAGTGTGTGTGTGTGTTTGTGTGTGTTTTAAAAACATATATAAAAAATAAAATAATAACAATAACAACCATAAATAAAAAGCTCTAAAATGTTTTTTTTACCTTGTAATGAAGATTTTAAGAATCCTAAATAAAAATGGTAAATGTTATTATATGTTATATATTTTATAGTAAAAGCAGTTCTCAGACCTGTGAACACTTCCAGATCTTAAAACACACACATTTTTTAGTGATGATGATGATAAAAATGGATTTATCCGTGAATGTGAGGAACACAAGCTTTATGGCCTGTTTCCTCATCAAACCTCGGGACAACCTGCTCCAACAGACTTCATCAGAATCCATCAGACTTCATCAGACTCTATTCACCTTCATCAGACTATCTAACAATCCATCAGATTTCTGAATCAGATTCCATCAGACTCCATTTATCACTATCAGACTCCCCTAAGAATCCATCAGACTTTATCAGATTCCATCAGACATCTTGACAATTCATTAGACGCCATATGATTTCAACAGATGCCATCAGGCTCTACCAGAATCCATCAGAATTTATCAGGCTCCATCAGATTCCATTATTCTCCTTCAGACTCCATCAGAATGCATCAGATTCCAGCAGACGCTATCAGACTTCAGCAGACTCCAGCAGAATGCATCAGATTCCAGCAGACGCTATCAGACTTCAGCAGACTCCAGCAAACTCTTTTTGCAAGAAAGATTTAAGCAGTTGATTTAAGATTTCTGACAAATCCAAGCAGATGATCAGAGAATCACTTTATAAATCATGTCTTGGGTTTGTACATTTAACTGAATGTAAAGTAAATATTATCCATTTCCATAAAAACACATGATCTGATGATGTTCCTGCTGCACTTTGACTGTCTGACTGTTAGATATCAGCTTTCAGGCTAATCTACATAATCTCACAAATTCATCATCAACAACACAAACAAATGTCCGAATACTTTTGAAGTCGAGTATTGACATGGTTACACGAGGAAAAGCTTTTTGTACTTAAGCGCCACCTGCTGGTAAAAATGTGTGATGCAACGTAAATAAAGCGGTGAGGGATTTTTCAAGCCTTAAAATTTAAGTCAGTAAAAAAAACTTAAAAAAGAATTTTATAAATGAGTTAATATAAAAATGTATAAAATATAAAAATATATAATAATGATTTGTTTCCCAGCTGTTTGTTATCTGACTATAAATCAGTGCTGGTCAGAAACGTGTCTGATCACACAGCACATCCGATTCAGCAGCTTCAGTTCAAAGAATCAATGAATTGAGTTAGGAATCGACTTCATGAGGAAATTTTACAGCTTTTTACAGATCCGGATTATTTTACACTTATCTGCTTCTTTCAGGTGTGTGTGTGTGTGTGTGTGTTAATTAGTGCTGTTCATTTGTTACCTGATTTAATCTTTAGGCACTTTGGGATGTTATGAACGATTCAGAATCAAGTGTAGAAACCGGGATTCGATCCAAACTATTCTGTAAAAAGGATGAGAAAAGATTCAGGAGAGAAATCTGGAGAGTTTCCATAGAAGGACAATCTCGCGCGCGCGCGCGCCTGGCAGACTGTGGCACAGCTGTTGAATGCCGACATGTATAATTTACTCTACCTAGAAGCCAGAGCGCACACACACACACACACACACACACACACACACACACAGAGGTTTATATGTAACTGATGTTGAAGTGATTTTGGGAGTGTGTGTGTGTGTGTGAGAGAGAGAGAAAACAGCCATATGAGTGAATTGTAATTATGAGAACCGGATGCAGTGAAGACACACTTCCCCTTTCCCACAAACACCATATAGACTAATTACAGACTCAGTGTATGTGTGTGTGTGTGTCAGAAGCACACCTGATCGTCAGTGGGAGGAGTGTGTTTACGCTCCCTCTTTCTCCGTGTGTGTGTGTGTGTGTCTCCCAGCGTTTATCGAGCAGAAGACGCGCGTCCCGCGCACTTAACGGGCCACTGAACAGGTTTATCAGCACGCGCTGCTCTCCGGGGTTTCGCTGCCAATAACCGAGCGTCCTTTGGGATGTGTGTGTGGGTCTGTGTGTGTGATGGAGTGTGTGATAGAGTGTGTGTGATGGACTGTGTCCCGTAGAGAGGAATCACAGCAGCACCGCGGGCATGGAGGAGAAAATCCCGGTATTATTAGTGCTACTGCTGCTGAGCGCCGCGTGCGTCCCCGAGCAAGTCCCAACGGAACACAGGTACCGGAGAGAGAGAGAGAGAGAGAGAGAGAGAGAGAGGAGAGAGGAGAGAGAGTGAGTTGTGTGTGTGTGTGTGGGGGGGGGGGTGAGAGAGAGAGAGTGTGTGTGAGGGGGGGGTGATGAGAGAGAGAGAGAGAGTGAGAGGGAAAGTGAGAGAGAGAGAGAGAGAGAGGGGGGGAGAGAGAGAGAGAGAGAGAGAGGGGGGAGTGAGAGAGAGAGAGAGAGCTGAGAGAGACAGAGGGGGGAGTGAGAGAGAGAGAAAGAGAGAGAGACAGACAGAGAGAGAGAGAATGTGTGTGTCTGTGTGTGTGTGTGTGTGTGTGTTATATTTACATTTGTTTAAAGACAAACTTCTAAGTAAATTCCATTTTTCAATTATTATTAAATCTCTTATCTTAGAACTTCTGACAGTTTTCTGAGGGCATTGATCAGATGCCCTCAGCCGAGGTGTAGAAAGTTTTGTTTTCTCAGGTGTCACTTTACCAGTGAGAAGATGAATAAATGTAATAAAGACAGGAGCGTTAATCTGGTGTCGGTCCAACGAGGGGAAGTGGATGAGGTCGCGTTCCACACCGCACTAAAACACCGCCTGAGCTTCAACCACATGAAGGAGCTCCTCACCACTCAATAAAAAGCCCAAATAGAACACAACATCAGCATGAGCCTGGAAATAAACAGAAACCACTCCTTATAAACGAGTGGCAGGAAGGTTGTGGGTTCAGTTCCCAGGACCAGAGAGAGAGAGTAATCATATGAGATAGAAACTTCGACCGAATCGGGCAAAGGAAATCCGACCTGCAGGAGTGAATGTTTAGAACAGTGTGTTCTCTCAGGGGTCAACGAGGTGATAGATGACTAAATAATCAAGGAACGTGTGTGTGTGTGTGTGTGTGTGTGTGTGAGAGACTCCCCATGTGGGGGGTTGGGTCCTTTTCACTTCTCTCAGCGAGCGGAAAGTTCCGGGTCGTGACAGCTCGTCACATTGCTGAGAGACTCAAGTCTGTACAGGAGCTCCAGCGCAGAAATATGTGCAGCACGTGGAGCTGTTTTTAATAAGAACGTCGCAGGCGACTGCGGGTGGGAAGGAAAAATACGCCGATAAAAAAACACACAGAAACAGGGTGGTAAATTCAGCACTTGGAGCTAAAATTACAAACAAACTGTCAATTCATTATTTATTTTTGTTACAAAGTATTTTTTAGTGCGAAGCTTAAAGCTTTGTCCAGCTAGCATGTAGCTTATTACATCGGAAGAGAAACGCATTCATCAGAAACCTCAACGTTTACCACAGACTGGACGGAAAATGACTGACAAAAAGACTCAGAACAATGAAAACTACACTCTCAATCCAGTTAGCATCAGTGCTAACACAACTTCCATCAATTCCAATATTTTAATATACAGCAGTGCCGTAACTTACGAGTTTAATTTATTCCGTGTCGGAGCTCGTAACTCAAATTACTCAAATATCAAATCAATTTTTCCATTGGAATAAATTGAAATGCCATTCATTCGTTCCGGGTCCCCAAAAAACACTGCAATTTTTTGTTCCGTGTTTTAAATAATAAAAATAAACGTATAAATAACGAATATTGTATAAAAACACTCCAATAGGATGTACTGGAATAAACCGGTTTTATTAAGTATAATGTACAGCGTTTACCTTGGAGATCAGACGACTCCACTTGCTAACGCGCAGGTCTGACTAGCTATCGAGTGACACACGGGATGCTGGACGGATGTTACGGCGTTCACTGTGGCGCTCGCTACGCTAACTAGCGGTTGGGGGTCTGAAGCTCATAACGACTCATATCTCTAAAAAAACGTGTTCTTTGGGACACTCGTAAGTTAAAGCTACCAGTGTGTTACATAATTACAATAGTGTTATTGATGTAATTGAAGTGTGTGAAAAGGTCCACATTGAATGAAAGCGTACGTAGCTAGTACAATTAGCCTACTTTGCTACACAGACAATAAAGCTAGCATGAAGTCAAGTATGTTCCATGTACATCTGGTAAGAGAAAGAAGCTACAGATAGCTACTGATGTGTCCAGGCCACGCCCACAAATGACATCAGTAATGTGGACGTGTGAGTTGTCAGATTGATCTGATTGGCTGATGTTTTGTGAAAGGCAAGCCATAAGGGAGATATCAACCAATGGGATTTGTCGTTATGGGAACAGAGTGGATTGCTGCTGGGGCTGGACACGAGAGAGCTGGGGACAATGCAGGCGTAAGGACACACTCACACACACACACACACACACACACACACACACACACACATACACACACAGTGCTGCTGCTTTCACCTTCGTACTTTTTCAACCCCTTTCCGTGTCTGTAGCTGTGTGTGAGTCGGGCTGTAAACACGGAGAGTGTATCGGTCCAGATCAGTGTCGCTGTCACCAGGGATACACGGGCAAGACCTGCAACCAAGGTATGTGTGTGTAAGAGAGTGTGTGTGTGTGTGTGTGTGTGTCTAGCTGGAGGGGGAAATGTACCTTAAAATCAGACAGAAGCCCATAAATTCCTGTCATACCAGTGGATGCACACACACACACACACACACACACACACACACACACACACACACACACACACACACACACACACACACTGTACCACACTTAAAGTAGTTTATTGTTCTATTCAATAATAATGTGTATGTTTGTATACATGTGTATTGTGTGTGTGTATTTTGTGTATCTGCTGTATGTGTGTTTATTCAAACAAGTCTGAATGTAACCAGTGTGTGTGTGTGTGTGTGAGCTATGCAAGTGTGTGTGTGTGTGAGCTATGCAATGAATATTATATGTAACACTTATACACACTTTTTACTCTACACTCTTGCTTTTCCCTCTGTGTGTGTGTGTATAGATGTGAATGAGTGTGGGCTGAAGCCAAGACCGTGTCCACACCGCTGTGTGAACCTGGTGGGCAGTTATAAGTGTTTCTGTCTTACCGGCTACATGATGACCCACGACCGCACCTGCAGGAGTCAGTCTTCATTTCACACTCTGTGTGTGTGTGTGTGTGTGTGTGTGTGTAAGTTATGTCCTATTTGCATGCTTTGTTAAGCGTTAAATTGAGTCTCTTGTGTGTATGACTGCAGACACGCGGACGTGTGCGATGGCGAACTGTCAGTACGGCTGCGCGGTGATGAAGGGTGAGGTCATGTGTCAGTGTCCGTCACCGGGGTTACGACTCGCGCCTGACCGCAGGACGTGTGTCGGTGTGTTACAGCTTACACAAGACTTAATTATACACACCTCTAGAAAAAATAAACACATTAAACACATACACATCATGGTGTGTGTGTGTGTGTCTGCGCGTGTGTGTGTGTGTGTTTTCTTAGACATTGATGAGTGTGCAATGGGTGTGGCCAAGTGTCCGAGGTTCCGGAAGTGTGTGAACACCTTCGGCAGTTACGTCTGCAAATGTCACAAAGGCTTTGAGCTGCGTTACATCGATGGCAAATACCAGTGTACAGGTACACACACACACACACACACACACACACACAAACATCACACAAACACACATACACAAACACACACACACACACACACACACGAACATAAACACACACAAAAACACACACAGAAACACACACACACACACACACACACACACACACACACACACCCAAGGCACTCCAACACATGCTGTACTAACTTTAGTGTTTAATTTAACAGCCATTGTGTGTGTTTGTTTGTCTGTGTGTATGTGCGCATGTGTCTATGTGTGTGTGTTTGTGTGTGTGTATGTGTGTATGTGTGTTTAGATAGAAACAACCCCTGCCATGAAAAGCCAGCCTCTAAAAAGTGTAGATGTAAACCTGGGACCAGGGGGTGGAGCTATGACTGCAAAAGTAAGTGTGTTTGTGTGTGGGTTTGTGTGTGTGTGTGTGTGGGTGTGTGTGTGTGTGGGTTTGTGTGTGTGTATGATGTTTTTTTTAAAAGGTTGTTATGTTTTGTAGTTGTTATTACAGTGGTTGTTGATCCTGCCAGACCGTCGACAACACTCAGACCTACGACTAAAATCACCACAGCAACGTTACCCCCAACAACCAGCCCACCAACCACGACCAGGACACCAATAAGGACAACAACAACATTGACCAGGACCACTTCACCATCAGCCACCACTACAACCACTTCAATGCCAACCACTGTCCCTACAACAACTACTGTTGCTATGACAACAACTACAGCCACAATTACCATTACCCCTTCACCAATGACCACCGCTACAACCACCACACTCTACAACACAACACCTACTACAATCTCTACAACCACAACACCAACTACAATCTCACAACCACAAACACCAACTACAATCTCTACAAACACACACAACCACACTCACAACCTACAACCCACACACCACAACCACTACAATCTCTACAACCACAACACCAACTACCAGCTCTACAACCACAACACCAACTACAATCTCTACAACCACAACACCAACTACAATCTCTACAACCACACACCCAACTACTAAATCTCTACAACCACAAACACCAAACTACAATCTCTACAACCAAACTACACCAAACTACCACTCATCTACAACAACAACCAACTACAATCTCTACAACCACAACACCAACTACAATCTCTACAACCACAACCACAACACCAACTACCAGCTCTACAACTACAACACCAACTACCATCTCTACAACCACAACACCAACTACAAGCTCTACAACCACAACACCAACTACCATCTCTACAACCACAACACCAACTACAATCTCTACAACCACAACCACAACACCAACTACCGTCTCTACAACCACAAACACCAACTACAATCTCTACAAACACAACACACACAACTCTACAACCACAACACCAAACTACCGTCTCTAAAAACCCACAACACCAAACTACCAGCTCTGCAACCACAAACACCAAATGTTCTACCGTCTCTTACAACCACAACACCAACTACCGTCTCTACAACCACAACACCAACTACCATCTCTCTACAACCACAACACCGACTGCTGTCTCTACAACCACAACACCGACTAGTGTTGCTATGCCAACAGAACCAACCACGATTTTGACACCAGTGCACACCACTGTCAACATGACAACAACACCAACCACCGTGCCAACAATAACAACAACTGTAGCTACGATAACACCCACAGTGCGCTCCACTACAGGGCAACTAATAACCACCACACTGGATAACCACATACGGGAGATCACACAGAGACCGAGGGGGGATGTCCACAGTGAGAGACCACACACACACACAGACACACACACACACACACAGTATTCTGCTCCTATTTGTTATATTTTGTGTGTATAATTGTGTTATGTTAACAGTATTACCGTATTAGGAGATCAGTGTGTTAGAGTGCACTAAAGGTGTTACATTGAAGGATCTGGCAACCATCACAGCTTTAACTGTTTATATAACAGAGAGTAAAACAAAATCTTAATATAGAAACACACTCCATCTTTCTGTCAATCTCTCTCTCTGTCTCTCTCTCTCTGTCTCTCTGTCTTTCTCTCTCTGTCTCTCTCTCTCTCTCTCTCTCTCTGTCTCTCTCTCTCTGTCTCTCTGTCTCTCTGTCTTTCTCTCTCTGTCTGTCTCTTTTTCTCTCTGTCTCTCTCTCTCTCTCTCTCTCTCTCTCTCTCTCTCTCTCTCTCTATCTCTCTCTCTCTCTGTCTTCCTCCTCTCTTACTCCTCTCTCTCTCTCTCTGTCTCTCCATGTCTCTCCAGTTCCGAGGAATCCAGATCAGAATGTTTTCGAGTTGGACTTTGATGATATTGAGTTGGGAAACATTGCGGATTTTGCAGGTGATGATTCAGGTGAGTCTCACACCACTGCACCTGACCAAGTGCTTAAACCCTGTAAACACTGAACTCTGTGTGTGTGTGTGTGTGTGTGTGTAGTTCCTGGCTCTTTGAGCTGCTCGTTTGATCAGGGTGTGTGCAGCTGGATGACAGTTGGAGATGGAGATCTGCGCTGGGAGACTGTATCTGATCTACGTGGTACAGCGACCAATCAGAACACAGCTCATGCCTCCTCACATCACAGTGTCATTTCAAGCGAGATTTTATTTCCATTTCTATAAAACTGTTATTTTCTTCATTAAAAAATACTCCACCTTTACTTTTTACTTCCTCTCTGTTCTGATTGGTTGCTTGTCTGAAAACTACAGCATGTTTACCATCTCATCAACTTCTGATCTGTCAATCATCCTCAGGTGGGTGGTACCTGACTGCACCCGAGCCAAAAACAGGAGGAGGACTCAGAGGGGCGCGGCTTACCATACCTTTAGTCCCACCCACTTCTCCTCTGAATGGTGGAAGTCTTTGCCTGGCATTTAAGCACCGCCTCCAGGGACTACTCATTGGCTCCTTGCAGGTGTTCGTGAAAAAGGGGTGGGGCTACAGTCCTGCAGTCTGGACGAGGACAAGCGGGCATGGATGGAGACACACACAACTCACACTGTGGGGGTGGGGCATTAAAAGTGTAAGTGTGTGTGTGTGTTTGTGTGTGTGTGTGTGTGTGTGTGTGTGTGTTCATAATGTTTTATTAATGAGTTATAAATTACAGGTGGTGTTTAAGGGAGAGAGAAGAAAGGGGCGAAAAGGAGAGATCGCTATTGATGACGTAAGCATACACACAGGGGTGTGCAGTAACACAGGACATGACTGACACACACACACACACACACACACACACACACACACCCCAGATCTATGGATAACTACCCATGTGGCCTCAGGTTTGGACTTTACCCCTTCACTGCTTCACACAGTAACCATGGATGCCACACACAGACTACAGTGCAGTTCTGTCCTGCGGTTATTATGGGATGGAATTAGTGCCTTTTTCACCACACACAGAAATGAAACTTTTTATACTAAAATCATGGAAGTGTTGAAATCATGACCTCAGGAAGCTTTAATCAGACAGAGATACTGGAACCTTTAACAAGAACTCCATCGAGAAGCTTTTCAATACAGGAACCTTTTTCATGAGATGGAACTGTTACTGCTCCGTGGAATTTATCCCAGAATTATACGTCTATAGTTCCTCTTTTTTTACATAGAAAATTATAAAGAATCTTTTGTGTTTTTCTAGCAATATGTTACAGGCTGTGTTTGTGTGTGTGTGTGTGTGTGTTTAACTAGCTGAGCTGTGGAATGCTTTTAGGGACAAAACCCTGACCCCCGCACACACACACACACACACCATTAAATTATGTGTTTGAGATTAAAGCAGGTGTGCTCTATAAATCATCAGACTGTTAAACTCCTCCCACACACTGAGCAACAGAGGGATAGTGTGTGTGTGTGTGTGTGTGTGCACGCATACATCAATCAACCTTTGTTTCACTGCAACCTTTCCAAAAGTTGGAAAAGTCGTGACACACGACCTCTACCCTGTGTCTTTGTGTGTGTGTGTGTGTGTGTGTATGCGCGCTTTTAGTTAATGACAAACAGCCTTGGTGTGGTGTGGTGTGGAATAGTGCAAAACTAACACAAAGCTAAAACACACACAGAGTGATGAATGAAAGAAAACCCTCCTCACTGATTAACCTGCTCGGCTGTGTTCTGAAGTGCACTAGGTAGGGCACAACAGGTGGAGTCACTGTGCGTTGTAGACAAGGAAACGTTGCTCAGGTCACATGACCCATTACATCATCAATTTATTATTAAAGATGAAGAATAAAATCTTGTTTTATTTATTACTGTAATTTTTACACAACCTCATATTTTACACACATCATGAAAAACTGTAAACAATTATTAATATTCATTTTCCCAACAAATTAAATAAAGTAAATGTTTAATTTAGACTAGAAATTATTTTATTTCACTCTTATACGGGTTTGTCTCTGTTTCCCCCTGGTGTCTGTCCTGAGTAATTACAACTGCTTCCCTCTCTCTCTCTCTCTCTCTCTCTCTCTCTGTTCATGATCAGCGTCATATACTATAAATATTCACACCCCTAAACGTGTGTGTGTGTGTGTGTGGGGGGGGGGGGTTCAGCCGTATGGCTTCTTTCTTTTGGTTCCTCGATGCTGCTGGACATATTCCATAAAGCTCAACACACACTCACACAGGTAACTTTACACACACACACACACACACACGTGTTTCTATTTTTAAATGTTGCTAATAATATATAAAAGAGTGTTTCTGATGTGGTGACAAGTCCGAATCTCGGAAAGATCAAAAACTCAACCATTAATAATGTTTGTGTTTATATGTTTGTGTTTTGTGTTTATATGTTTGTGTTTATATGTTTGTGTTGTTTATATGTTTTATATGTTTGTGTTTATGTGTTTATATGTTTGTGTTTATATGTTTAGTTTAATTGTTTATATTTTGTGTTTTTATGTTGTTTGTGTTTATATGTTTGTGTTTATATGTTTGTGTTTATGTGTTTATATGTTTGTGTTTATGTGTTTATATGTTTGTGTTTATATGTTTGTGTTTATATGTTTGTGTTTATGTTTATATGTTTGTGTTTATATGTTTATATGTTTGTGTTTATATGTTTGTGTTTATGTTTGTGTTTATATGTTTGTGTGTATATTGTTTATATGTTTGTTATCTATGTTTGTGTTTATATGTTTGTGTTTTTATGTTTGTTTTATTGTGTTTGTGTTTATATGGTTTATATGTTTTATTGTTGTGTTTATATGTTTATATGTTTGTGTTTGTGTTTTTATTTGTGTGTTTATGTTTGTGTTTATATGTTTATATGTTTTGTGTTTATATGTTTGTGGTGTTTATATGTTTTTTTGTGTTTATATGTTTGTGTTTATATGTTTATATGTTTTATGTTTGTTTTATTGTTTGTGTTTATATGTTTGGGTTTATATGTTTATTGTTTTATGTTTGTTTTATATGTTTGTGTTTGTGTTTTATCTGTTTATATGTGTTTTATATGTGTGTTATTGTGTTTATGTTTGTGTTTATGTTTGTGTTTTTGTGTTATATGTTTATATATGTTTATATGTTTGTTTTATATGTTTGTGTTATATGTTTGTGTTTATGTTTGTGTTTATATGTTGTGTTTATATGTTTGTGTTTTATATGTTGTGTGTTTATATGTTTATATGTTTATGTTTTTTATATGTTTGTGTTTAGGTTATGTGTTTTATGTTTGTTTATATGTTTGTGTTTATATGTTTATATGTTTGGTTTTTATATGTTTATATGTTTTGTTATGTTTTTATATGTTTGTTTTATATGTTTTATATGTTGTTATATGTTTGTGTTATATGTTATATGTTTGTGTTTATATGTTTGTGTTTATTGTTTGTGTTTATATGTTTGTGTTTATATGTTTATGTTGTGTTTGTGTTTATATGTTTATATGTTTGGTTATATGTTGGTTTTATGTGTTGTTTATATGTTTGTGTTTTATATGGTTTGTGTTTTATATGTTTTATATGTTTGTGTTTATATATGTGTGTGTGTTTGTTTTATATGTTTTGTGTTTATGTTTTTGTTTATTGTTTTTTTATAGGTTTGTGTTTATATGTTTGTTTTATATGTTTGTGTTTATATGTTTGTGTTTATATGTTTGTGTTTATAGTGTGTTTATATGTTTGTGTTTTTATATGTTTGTTTATATGTTTGTGTTTATAGTTTTGTGTTTTTATATGTTTATTGTTTGTGTGTTTATATGTTTGTGTTTAGTGTTTGTTTGTTTATATGTTTATTATGTTTATATGTTTGTGTTTATATGTTTGTTGTGTATTATGTTTGTGTTTATATGTTTGTTTGTTTTTGTATATGTGGTTATATGTTTATTGTTTATGTTTATATGTTGTGTTTAATGTTTGTGTTATATGTTTATATGTTTGTGTTTTATGTATATGTTTGTGTTTATATGTTTGTGTTTATGTGTTTGTGTTTATGTGTTTATATGTTTGTGTTTATGTGTTTATATGTTTGTGTTTATATGTTTGTGTTTATGTGTTTATATGTTTGTGTTTATATGTTTGTGTTTATATGTTTGTGTTTATGTTTATGTTTTATATGTTTATTTGTTTTTATATGTTTGTTATTTTGTGTTTATATGTATTGGTTTGTTTATATGTGTTATATGTTTATATGTTTGTGTTTATATGTTTGTGTTTATATGTTTGTGTTTGTTTACTTTAACTACCATTAAATGAAATGAAATAGAAATAAAATGTCAGTACAGTGAGAAACTACTGTTACTGCTGAACGGAGTGTGTGTCCAGAGTATAGAGTGTGTATTTATAGCACTGTTTGACTTGACAGGTGTGAGGTGACAGCTGCGGACACACACACACACACACACAAAAACACAATCACACACACACACTTACCCAATCACACACACACACGCCCACACAGGGCTTGGAATTTGTAATTTTCTTTTTCGTTACTTCCTGTCATAAATGTAATTTAATGCTAGACTTCTTTTGTGTGTGTGTGTGTGTGTGTGTGTGTGTGTGTGTGTGTGTGTGTGTGTGTGAGTGATGGAGGGTGAATTGCCTTCTGACCTCAAATTTGACCCTAAAGAAGAAAAACAGATGATGGAACTTTTCACACAGCGAGTATACCTGCTAAAGGAGAAAGCAAGTAAGACACACACACACACACACACACACACACACACACACACAGAGCAGTCTGAAAGTAACAATGTAAAAGAGCAAGCAGTGACAGTGTGTGTGTGTGTGTGTGTGTGTGTGTGTGTGTGTGTGTGTGTTTAGGGGTGCAGTCGACAGTTAGAGAAGAGAAAAAGTTGCTGGTTGAAAATTCCAAACTGAAAAAAGACATTGATGAACTAAAGAAGAAACTGCAGGAGACACAGAGGAGAAAAGCAGGTATACACACATGCACACACAGACACACACACAGACACACACACACACACACACACACACAACCAAACACACACATGCACACACACTTCAGTAAATAATATAAAAAGGGCTTCAGATCACAACACAACATTAAACTGAATGTTATAACTGTGTGTGTGTGTGTGTGTGTGTGTGTGTGTGTGTGTAGTGAAGCTCCATCAGGAGAGAGTTCTGACTGCATCAGTAGCTGCGATGAAAGCGATGGAGCTTCCTGATTCACCAGAACACACACCTCAAAAAAAACACACACACAGTGAAGGGAGACGACGAAGGAACCGCCGAGGTTACACACACACACACACACACACACACACACACACACACACACCACCCACCACACCACACATACATACACACCACAAATATGTAATCCACACACACACACACACACACACACACACACCCACACACACACACACTCTCATGCTGTACCTGTGTGTGGATTACATACAATGTCAGGGGTTCGAGAGGAAGTGGGCGGAGTCTGTAATGGCACTCCTGAGGCAGTGTGTGGATTGGACCGTAGACTCGATGTTTCACGGTTGGACTTGCGGATTGGTCGAGTCCTCAGCACACGAAAACATCCGGAATCAGAGTCACTTTACATACAGGAAGTGGAGGTGGGAGACTCCGCCCCCAGAACTGTTGTCAGTGAACTGGCCAATCACATGCCTCCAGAGCAGGTCAGAACCTGGCATACACACACGCACATACACACACACACACACAACACAGGTTTTACAGAAATATCTGAAAACATGAGTGTGTGTGTGCGCGTGTGTGTGTGTGTGTAGCTGCAGGACACTCTGGCAATTTTCCTCTGTAATGTTCGGACATTGAAGGTACGCGGTATTCAGTCTCAGGCTCGAGTGCTCTGTGCTGTCAATCAACACAAGATGGAGCCTTTAGTCCCGCCCACTGGAGCTCAGCTTGGAGACAGAGTTACTTTCCAGAATTATCCAGGTGAAAATACACACACACACACACACATTTTATCTGATTGTTTATATGGTTATTTATTTGTGTGTGTGTGTGTGTGTGTGTGTAAAGGTGAAGCAGAGAGAGAGTTAAACCCGAAGCAGCGTGTTTGGGAACGTTTACTTCCTGATCTATGTATTGATGAAAGGGGCGTGGCCATGTACAGGGGCGTGGCCTTTGAGGTCAGGGGGAAAGGCCTCTGCAGAGCGCCTACCATCAGCAACGGAAAGATCAAATGAAGGACGTTGCCATGGATACCAGCGACTTATAAAAGAGCGGGAATAATAATGCAGATGTTTACTTTACATTTATAAAGGCAGTGTGTCGTCGCCATGGTAACCACCATACACAGATAAACAAACAAAAGCGAGAGGAAAGAGTGGAGTAACGACTTCACACTCAGCTCATCATGTTTATAGTTTATTTCATAAAAAAAGCAAAAAGTGTTAGGATCAAAGGTCATCACTATTAACACCCCCTCCCCCCGTCAGTGTGTGTGTGTGTGTGTGTGCTCAATGGGTAACGCCTTCTAAATAAACACTAAAAGTTTCCGAATAAAGGAAATGTGTTGTGTGTTTAATCTGCTTCAGGACCGCAACTGCCATCAATCAAACAATTATTCCATTCATTAAAAACACAACATCAGCGGAAACACAGACACACTGAAGACATCAGAAAACAGACCCGTGTGTGTGTGTGTGTGTGTGTGTGTAAGAAAATAAACATACAGGTATATAAATGTACATACAGCAATCATTCAGCCTCAGTTCAGACCCTCTCTCTGTCTGTCTGTCTCTGTCTGTCTGTCTGTCTGTCTCTCGCTCTCTGTCTGTCTGTCTGTCTCTCTCTCTGTCTGTCTCTCTCTCTGTCTCTCTCTCTCTCTCTCTCTCTCTCTCTCTCTCTCTCTCTCACACTTTCTCTCTGTCTGTCTGTCTGTCTGTCTGTCTGCTCTCTCTCTCTCTCTCTCTCTCTCTCTCTCTCTCTGTCTCTCTTTCTCTCTTACTCTCTCTGTCTGTCTCTCTCTCTCTG
>VCAZ01000215.1:458200-481558 GCA_005784505.1 Bagarius yarrelli
CACTCACATAAACTAACACACACACACACAAACTCTCTCACACACACACAGACACACACACTCTCTCTCACACAAACACACACACACACACCACACACACACACACACACACACACACACAAACCCTAACCCTAACCCCTACTCCTAACCCCTAATCCTAAACCCTAACCCCTTACCCTAAACTCCTAACTCCTAACCCTAAACCCCTAACCCCAACCTTAACCCTATGCCCTAACCCTAACCCTATCCCTAATCCCTAACCCTAACCCTATGCCCTAAACCCTAACCCCTAATCCCGAAAACCTAACTCCTAATCCTAATCCTAACCCCTAACTCCTAACCCCTAACCGTAAACTCCTAACTCCTAAACCCCTAACCCTAAACCCCTAAACCCTAACCCTAACCCCTAACCCCTAAACTCCTAAACCTCCTAACTCCTAACCCCTAACCCTAAACCCCTAACCCCAACCTTAACCCTATGCCCTAACCCTAACCCCTAATCCTTAACCCTAACCCTATGCCCTAACCCTAACCCCTAATCCGAAACCCTAACCCTAAACTCCTAATCCTAACCCCTAACTCCTAACCCCTAACCCTAACCCTAACCCCTAACCCTAAACCCCTAACTCCTAACTCCTAACCCTAACCCTAACCCTAAACTCCTAACTCCTAAACCCTAACTCCGAACCCTAACCCCTAACCCCTAACTCCTAACCCCAAACCCCTAACTCCTAACCCTAAACCCCTAACCTCCTAACCCCTAACCCTAAACTCCAAACCCTAACCCTAACCCCTAACCCTAAAACCCCTAACTCCTACTCCTAACCCTAACCCTAACCCTAACCCTAACCCTAAACCTAACCCCAACCTTAACCCTAACCCTATGCCCTAACCCTAACCCCTAATCCTTACCCTAACCCCTATGCCCTAACCCTAACCCTAATCCGAAACCCTAAACCCTAACCTTAATTCTAACCCCTAATCCTAACAACTAACCCCTAATCCTAAAACCCTAACCTCTAATCCTAAACCCCTAACCCTAACCCCTACCTCTAAACCTATTCCCCATCCACTAAATCCCCCCCTAACCCTAAACCCCTATTACCCCCCTAACCCCTAATCCTACTAAACCCTAACCCCTTATCCTAACCCTAACCTCTAATCCTAAACCCGTAATCCTGATTCTAAACCCCTAACCCTCTAAACCCTAACCCTATCTCCTAACCCTAACCCCTAACTCCTAAACCCCTAACCCCAAACTCCTAACTCCTAACCCTAACCCCTAACCCTAAACCCCTAAACCCCTAACTCCTAACCCTAATCCTAACCCCTAACCCCTAACCCCTAACCCCCCCTAACCCTAACCCAACCCTAACCCTACCCTAACCCCTAACCCTAACCCTACCCCTACCCCTAACCCCTAACCCCTAACCCTAACCCTTAACCCCCCCTAACCCCTAACCCTAACCCCTAACCCTTAACCCTAACCTTAACCCTAACCTAACCCCTAACCCTAAACCCTAACCTCTAAACCCTAAACACCATTCATCATAAACCCTAACCTCTAATCCTAAACCCGTAATCCTGATTCTAAACCCCTAACCCTCTAACCTAATCTTCTAACCCTAAAACTCCTAATCCTAACCCTAACCCTAACCCTAACCCTTAAACCTCTCCTAACCCCTAACCCCTAACACTAACCCCTATCCCTAACCCCTAACCCGTAACCACGTAAACCCGTAACCCCTAAACCCTAACCCTAACCCTAACCCCTAACCCCTAACCCCTAACCCCTAACCCCTAACCCCTAACCCCTAACTGGAAACTTTCTGTGTTTTTATTTTCTCAGTAAATCCCATCCTGTGTAATTTAGAAGCTTTTTTTACTCAAAATTTTGGTCCCCACTGGAAGACGAGTCCCCACGAGACTGTGTGTGTTCAGGTTTAGTCTCTACCAGGATGTATAAACCCGTACACACACACACACACACACACATTCTAAAAACTTGAGAATGTGGACTTTAACGTTAGCAGAACGTTATTTTGCAGGAACGTTTTCTGTTAGCTGGGTAGCACTGTGCTTAAAAAAACTCAACCAAATCTGAGACACATTGACTCCAAAGTCCTCATAAAATGTGTGTGTGTGTGTGTGTGTGTGTGTATACAGGAGTTCACATCAGTGTAGCATTACGGCACAAAACCAGATAGCTTTCCTCAAAGCGCCGTGCTTACTTTATTATTACGCGCCGTTATTGTTAGCATGCTATTGTTGTGAGGAAGCCGACGGCACACGGCGCCTCCGGATCGCTGACACGCCGCGTGAGATCAGTGAGAAAAAATGCAGAAATGACTTAATAAAAGACGAAGTGAAAAGTTCACAGCAACGTAAGAGGAGCCGAACAACAGAGGCAGCGCTTATGTAAACATGAGATGTGTGTTAGCAGGGAATGAAGTGTGTTAGCGTGTTAGCGTGTTAGCGTGTCCATGGAGAAGACAGGCCTAGAGTTTCAGTGGCTTCTGATATTACAGAGGGAAATTTTACTCTGTGTGTGTGTGTGTGTGTGTGTGTGTGTGTGTGTGTGTCATTATTATTATTATTATTATTATTATTATTATTATTATTATTATTATTATCAGGAGCAGTAAATTAGCTACACATGGATTAATAAATTAATTAAACTGAACTTTGAACTATTAATGAAATAAATAATTATTTAAATAAACAAATGATCTCATTAAAAATCGGCTTATTGTCTCAGTCAGGGTTTATTTATCATGCGGAAGTGTTTTGTGATGGTAAAAGTTCTGTTTTTTTAACATAATTACGTTTTAAACGTGTTTACTTTCATCTGCAAAGTTTTCATTTAAAACCGCTGAAATTCCACGCAGTCACCAGCAGAGCGCGCCAAAGAGACACCATAAAACATCAGCGCTCAGCTAGTGAGTGCTATGTCTCTCTGTCTTTCTATGTCTCTCTTGTCTTTCTATCTCGTCTTTTCTCTGTCTCTTCTCTCTCTCACAAACTGTGATGTTAAAAGAATTTTCTCCAGACGAAGGAAATCAGGAATTTGAATGGATTGTAATTTCTATAAAATTCCGAGGATCTGAAGAATCTCTCACTGTTTAATCCTCATTAACTGAAATCGAATTATCTTTAGTGATTCGTTCATTTTATTTTATTTATCGAGTCACAATGAGTTTATTTTATAAAGTAATTTGGTTAAATAAAGGAATGTAAAAAGTCTCTCTGTCTCTGTGTCTGTCTGTCCGTCTCTCTCTCTCTCTCTTTGTCTCTCTCAGAGTCTGTGTGTGTGTGTGTGTGTGTGTGTGTGTGTGTTTGCTTTAAGAACAGATCTGAATAATGTTAATAAACTATAAAAATAACGGCTCGTGTAAAGAGAAACTGACTTTTATAAAACATCGTTTATAGATGAATATTTTAGCTTTAAGTCTTTTTGCGCTATCAGGACGCGGGTGGGCGTGGCGTTTGCCCGGAAGTGGGCGTGTCTGTGAGCTGAGCGTTAGTGGCAGGTGAGAGGTTCAGGTTTAGTTTCCAAACATCAGACCTAAAAAACACTGAGCGGAACATTTACCACACACACACACACACACACACACACACACACACACACACACACACACACACACACACACACACACACACACAGAGGTCCAGTTCCAGGTTCCGGTTCCGGTAAGCACTTTTATGTACTGATAGTTTAGGTTAAATTTAATGTTATGTCCCGTCGCGTGCGCTTTTCAGGTCATGTGATCAAGAAAAAACTGTAACTGTAAACAAATAATAAGCAAATATTCATGTTTCTTTTCCATCTCCGTACACCGTCCCGGAGGTGTGTGTGTGTGTGTGTGTGTGTGAGAGAGAGAGAGAGAGAGAGAGAGAGAGAGAGAGAGAGAGAGAGAGAGCGAGAAGAGCGCGGAGGAGAGAGAGAGAGAGAGAGAGAGAGAGAGAGAGGGAGAGAGTGAGAGAGATGAGAGAGAGAGAAGAGAGAGAGAGAGAAGAGAGAGAGAGAGAGAGAGCGAGGCGCAGCGAGAGAGAGAGAGAGGTGTGGAGCACGCGCCATATTGCTCTGAGGCCACAGGTGGTTTTTACAGGTGGATTTCCGGCTTTGTTTTAATAACAGAAACATTAAATTGTTTAATATCGTTTAGAATTATGTCAGTGGAATATATACCTAAAAATATAATAATAATAACAATATATTGATATAAACATCTGAAGCAGCTGCACCGCTGTTCTTTAGTGATGTGTCGCGCATGCGCAGAGCGCCCCATGGCGCGTTCAGTTATAACTGTTTATAACCGTTTATAACAGTTGACACACAAACTGTGCTGATGTTTACAGCTGTTGTTTGAGTGCAGTTCTCAGTTCTGCCTTTAATCATAATAAACGGTGAAACCCGCCGCCATTTTTACCTCAGACTCAACAGGAGGTTTATACAGAACGACCCTGTTTAACACACACACACACACACACACACACACACACACACTGGGGTTTTCTGTGTGATTTTACTCTTAGAAGAGAAGAAAGATGAAAAGTTTCAGAGGAGTGAAAGAATGTGACCCTGAGTGGAGAGACAGGTTTCAGCAGGGTGTGTGTTTGCTCACACACATTTACACTCACACACTAGCACCGTTCAGGCTTTTGTTAAAATTTCTCCCAGATAGACACACCTTAGTTAAACACACACACACACACACACACACACACACTCTGTAGATAACTGTGATTGGTTGTATTTTATTTGTTGTTTTTCTGCTATTTTTTCTGTAATTATTCTACATTTGATGCACTTGTTGCATAAGTTTGCTCTTATTTTACAATTTTTTCAGAAATCTTCTGTACAACCACACCCACAAACACACACAGACACACACAGACACACACACTGTTTGGTTGTCAAAACCTAATTTGTCACATGTCAGTTCAATATTGAAAAACGTCACAGACAGAAGTGTGTGTAGCAAACATTCCTCCACCATCCATCATCTACAGCTTATTCCTAATCAGAGTCACGGGGATCTGCTGGGGGGTGTAGTGGAGAGTGTATTGGGGTGTGTGTAGTGGAGAGTGTATTGGGGTTGTGAGTGGAGCGTGATTGGGGGTGTGTTGGGGGGGGTGTGTAGGGAGAGTGTATGGGGTGGTAGGGAGAGTGTATGGGGGTGTGTGTAGGGAGAGTGTATTGGGGTGTTGTGTAGTGGAGAGCGTGTATGGTGGGTGTGTAGTGGAGCGGTGTATTGGGGTGGTGTGTCGTGAGAGTGGATTGGGGTGTGTGTATTGGGGTGTGGTAGTGGAGAGTGTATTGTGTGTAGTGGGTGTAGTGGAGAGTGTATGGGGGTTGTGTGTAGTGGAGGTGTATTGGGGTGTGTGTGTAGTGGAGTGGAGCTTGGGGTGTGTATTGGGGGTGTGTGTAGTGGAGAGTGTATTGGGGTGTATTGGGGGGGTGTAGTGGAGCGTGTATTGGGTGGTTTGTGTGGTGTATTGGGGTGGGTGTAGTGGAGAGTGTATTGGGGTGTGGTAGTGGAGAGTGTATTGGGGTGGGTAGTGGAGAGTGTATTGGGGGGTGTGTAGTGGAGAGTGTATGGGGTGTGTGTAGTGGAGAGTGTATTGGGGTGTGTGTAGTGGAGGTGTATTGGGGGTGTGTGTAGTGGAGAGTGTATTGGGTGGTGTGTAGTGGGAGCGTGTTTGGGGGTGGGTGGAGTGGTATTGGCGTGTTGTATTGGGGGTGTATTGGGCGTCATTGGGGGGTGTAGTGGAGAGTGTAGGGGGTGTGGGGTGTGTAGTGGAGCGTGTATTGGGGTGTGTGTAGGGAGAGTGTATTGGGGTGTGTGTAGTGGAGAGTGTATTGGGGTGTGTGTAGTGAAGAGTGTATTGGGGTGTGTGTGTAGTGGAGAGTGTATTGGGGGGTGTGTGTAGGGAGAGTGTATTTGGGTGGTGTGTGGTAGGTGGAGTCGATGGGTGTGGTGTGTATGGGGTGTGTTGTAGTGGAGCATGTATTGGGGTGTGTGTGTATTGGGGTGTGTAGTGGCGGAGCGTGTATTGTGGGTGTGTGTAGTAGTGGATGCGTGTATTGGGGTGTGTGTAGTGGAGTGCGGATTGGGGGTGTGTGTATTGGGTGTTGTAGGGAGGTGTATGGGGTGTGTGTAGTGTGTGTGTTGGGGGTTGTGTGTAGTGGAGAGTGTATTGGGGTGTGTGTAGTGGAGAGTTGTATTGGGGTGTGTGTAGTGGAGCGGGTGTTGTATTGGGTGTTGTAGTGGAGAGTGTATTGAACTTGTGTGTAGTGGAGCGTTGTATTGGGTCGGTGGTAGTGGAGCGTGTATTGGGTGTGTGTAGTGGAGAGTGGTGGGGTGAGTGTAGTGGAGCGTGTATGGGGGTGTGTGTGGAGCGGTTGTGGTGTGAGTGGAGCGTTGTATTGGGGGGGTTGTAGTGGAGCGTTGTATTGGGGGGTGTAGTGGAGCATGTATTGGGGTGTGTGTAGTGGAGAGTGTATTGGGGGGTGTAGTGGAGAGTGTATTGAGGGGTGTAGTGGAGAGTGTATTGGGGTGTGTGTAGTGGAGAGTGTATTGGGGGGGTGTAGTGGAGAGTGTAGGGGGGGTGTATGTGGGAGTGGAGCGTGTATTGGGGTGTGTGTAGTGGAGCGTTGTATTGGGGTGTGAGGGTGTAGGGAGCGTGATGTGTGTGAGAGAGGGTGCTAAGTGTGTGTGTGTGTGTGTGTGTGCGTGTCTGTGTGTGTAAGAGAGAGAGAAAAAGTTCATCAGGATCCCAGAGACACACTTGTGGAGTGAAAGTAGTTCACACAGTCAACCCTTAATTATAGAAGGTGGAGAAACTGGACATACTCGTCAATGTTTAACACTATTAACACACACCACACACACACACACACACACACACAGACATGCCTTCTTTTTAACACATGGGTTGTCTTTTTCTGTCTGTCTGTTCTCTGTCTGTCTGTCTGTCTCTCTCTATCTGTCTCTCTCTCTCTCTCTCTCTCTCTCTGTCTGTCGCTCTCTCTCAGGTTCAGATAAAGCAACAGAAATTCTGCAGGCTGTGGTTTGTTTCCATTTATTTAAAGGGATCCATTTCTTTGTGGTGTGTGTGTGTGTGTGTGTGTGTGTGTGTGTGTGTGTGTGTGTAAAAGATGACCGTAAACGAGTTTCATAAATCGATGCAGCGTAACAGTGTAAACGACGACTCCATAGAAGTATTAGTTCCAGACACGTCCTCACACTCTCAGGCTCCGCCCACTGAATTAACCCCTGTCAATACAAAAGTGGGCGGAGCTACAGACCATGCGGCACCCGAGTCCCGTCTGTCCCGAGGTTTTGCACGTTTACTGCGGAAGAACCAGGACTATATCCGCATCAGCATGACGGAGCCACGCCCCCAACGCCTGCATGTGGAGCGTCTACCGGCGGAGTGGTGGAAAACGGGCGTGTCCTTCTGTGGGCGGTGACCATGCTCTTCTGCACCACGGTCATGATCACGGTGGTGCACGAGCGCGTCCCAGACAAGGCGGAGAACCCGCCGCTGCCCGATAAGTTCTTTGATTATGTTCCTCGGCTGGAGTGGGCGTTTACCGTCACTGAGGTCAACGGCATCGTCCTCACACTGGTCTGGAGCGCACAGTGGCTCTGTCTCACACACAAGTCAGTATATCTCTGTCTCTCTTTCTCTCTCTCCGCCTGTCTCTGCCTGTCTCTCTCTCTCCCTGGCTCTGGCCTGGTTCCTTGTTTTCTGCTTGTCTGGATCTCCCTGTCTATCATTCTCCATGTCTGTTATTCTGCCTGTCTTTATCTCCCTGTCTGTCATTCTGCCATGTCTCTCTCTCCCTGTCTGCCATTCTCCTGTCTGTCATTCTCCCTGTCTGTCATTCTGCCTGTCTGTCATTCTGCTTGTCTGGATCTCCCTGTATGTTATTCTCCATGTCTGTTATTCTGCCTGTCTCTCTCTCCTGTCTGTCATTCTCCCTGTCTGCATTTGCTGGCTGTCATTCTGCTTGTCTGGATCTCCATGTATGTCATTTTATTCTGTCTGTTATTCTGCCTGTCCTTATCTCCCTGTCTGTCATTGCCTGTCTCTATCTCCCTGTCTGTCATTCTGCCTGTTCTGCATTCTGCCTGTCTGGATCTCCCTGTATGTCATGCTTCATGTCTGTCATTCGTGTCATTCTGTGATTCTGCCTGTCTTATCTCCCTGTCTGTCATTCTGCCTGTCTCTATCTCCTGTCTGTCATTTCTGACTGTCTCTCTTCCCTGTCGTCATTCATGTCTGTCTGTCATTCCCTGTCATTCTCTGTATTCTCCCTGTCATCTCTGTCATTCTGCTTGTCTGGATCTCCCTGTATGTTATTCTCCATGTCTGTTATTCTGCCTGTCTCTATCTCCCTGTCTCTGTCATTCTCCCTGTCTGTCATTCTGCCTGTCTGTCATTCTGCTGTCTGGATCTCCCTGTATGTCATTCTCCATGTCTGTTATTCTGCCTGTCTTTATCTACCTGTCTGTCATTCTGATCTCCTGTCTCTATCTCCTGTCTGTATTCCCATTCTGCCTGTCTGTCATTCTGCATTCTGTCTGGATCTCCCTGTGTATCTGTCATTCTCCATGTCTGTTATTCTGCCTGTCTTTATCTCCCTGTCTGTCATTCTGCCTGTCTCTATCTCCCTGTCTGTCATTCTGCCTGTCTCTCTCTCCTGTCTGTCATTCTGTCTCTGCCTGTCTCTCTCTCCCTGTCTGTCATTCTGCTTGTCTGGATCTCCCTGTATGTCATTCTCCATGTCTGTCATTCTGCTTGTCTGGATCTCCCTGTATGTCATTCTCCATGTCTGTTATTCTGCCTGTCTCTCTCCCTGTCTGTCATTCTTCCTGTCTCTCTCTTTCTGTGTGTCAGTAGTTGTTTCATTATGTCAGTTAAGCAAGAACTGTTATTTATGGTAACCCGTTTAAATATTTAAATTTTATGCTAATTAGATTCAGATGCACACATACAGCTATTCAAAAACACAACTTTTCCAACTCATCTTATACCCCACTTCCACTCTTCTGCCATGTGGGCTTACACACTGATGTGTGTGTGTGTGTGTGTGTGTGTGTGTTCAGATCCATCATAGGCCGCAGATTCTTTTTTTTGATAGGGATTCTGTATCTTTATCGCATCATCACCATGTACATCACCACGCTGCCCGTCCCCAGTACACACATGAACTGTGCTCCCAAGGTAAGTGTGTGTGTGTGTGTGTGTGTGAGATCTTCACTATAATCGGATCGATTGGAGTCTACCACACACTCTATTACACACTACTATTCTCTGTCTGTCTCTCTCTCCCTGTGTCTGTCTCTCTCTCTCACTCTCTCTCTCCCTGTGTCTGTCTCTCTCTCTCTCTCTCTCTCTCCCTGTGTCTGTCTCTCTCTCTCACTCTCTCTCTCTGCAGTTGTATGATGACTCAGTGGGAAAAGTCTACCGCGTCTTCCAGCTGGTCTCAGGTGGGGGTCTGTCCATCACAGGGTCACACATGATGTGTGGTGATTTCCTGTATAGCGGTCACACAGTCATTCTCACCCTCACCTACCTCTTCATCAGTGAATGTGAGTGTCCATCACCATCATCATCACCTCCATTATCACATGATCACCATCATCATCACCTCCATTATCACTATCATCATCATCATCACCTCCATTATCACTGTTATCACCATCATAATTATCATCATCATCATCATCATCATAAATATTATCATCATCATCATCATCACCTCCATTATCATTATCATCATCACCATCATCATCACCTCCATTATCAGTCATCATCATCATCATCATCATCATCACCTCCATTATCACTATCATCATCACCATCATCATCATCATCACTTCCATTATCACAATCATCATCATCATCACCTCCATTATCATTATCATCATCATCACCTCCATTATCACTGTTATCACCATCATAATTATCATCATCATCATAAATATTATCATCATCATCATATCATCATCATCATCATCACCATCATAATATCATCATCATCATCATCATCATCATCACCTTCATTATCACTGTTATCACCATCGTAATTATCATCATCAAAAATATTATCATCATCATCATCACCATCATCACCAACATACTTATAATCACCATCATCATTATCATCTTCATCATCACCAACATCATCACTATGTATGAAGGTTTATATTTTGGGTGTTTGGTTCCTCAGTAGTGTTGTGTTGACCGCTGTAGACTCCCCCCGCTGGATGTGGTGGTATCACCTGGTCTGCTGGTTGCTGAGTCTGGTGGGTGTGGTCTTCATCCTTGTAGCTCATGAGCACTACAGCGTAGACGTGGTGGTGGCGTATTTCGTTACATCACGCCTCTTTAACTGGTACCACACCATGACCAACAACCAGGTAAACAGTCTGAACAGCATCAATCAGTCTCACAGCTGGAGTTAGAGGTGATGCAATAAACATCTGGAATCAGAGTTAAACAGCTTATTCAGTAGTTCATGTCTCTCTCTCTCTCTCTCTCTCTCTCTCTCTCTCTCTCTCCAGTCTCTGAGAGATTCCCCTCAGAATTATCTCCATCGTGTGTGGTGGAGGTTCTTCTTTGACTTCTTTGAGAGGAACGTTCGCTCGGTGGTTCCCTGTACGTTCAGCTGGCCGTTTACTTCGCCCATTTCCTGTCTCACTACACCATGCGACTCGTACGCTAAAGTGCAGATCACTCGAAACGAGTGACACACACCTCACACACACACAGTATTTGACAGACGGAGTGTGTGTGTGTGTGTGTGCACCCGAGTGCTATAAGACTTTATATACTGAAGAGGAGGATAATTTATTTTGAATGAAGGATGTTGTAGGTGTCGGTGGCCCCTCCGCCAGCCGTTAGCGTCGCCGTGGCGACCGTGTGTTTACTGTTTATTATCGATTATTGATTATTGACGCTGTATTTGATTGGATTGCAGTCTGAATGTTTTTGGTATTAATTCTGTTTCTGTGTTAAAGTTTACTGTGTGATGATATTAAATAATAACCTATTTTTCTATATATCCATAAACACACACTGAGTGATGATGCAAACACACACACACACACATGTACTGTACACACTAAACAACACACACCCAGAAATATACAGACTTATGAGATACTTTATAACACAACTATACACTACTACACACACAACGATTCACTACTACACACATTTTCCACTACTACACACAACTATACACCACTACACACATATTCTACTACACACACACACAACGATTCACTACTACACACATTTTCCACTACTACACACATTTTCCAACTACACACACTACAATTGTACACACTCTACTACACTACACACACTATTAACATCACTAGACTTTACTACACACTTATTACACTGTAATAAACACTTCTTCACACTACAAACCTCTTTACACGCTTTACTACACACTATCCTGTGTTACACTGTTTGTGTGTGTGTGTGTGTGTGTTCACCCAGATCAGATCATCTGATTTCTAAAATTAAGTGCTGATGCTCCCCCCCCCCCCCCCCCCAAGTCACTGCGTCACTGAGAAAACAACAAACAGCTTACACCTATGTGTGTGTGGATGTGTGTGTGTGTGTGGGTGTGTGATTCAAAATCAGAAAGATGTAAGCCCCAAAAAAGCAGTAAATTACCTGTTAAAGTAATAATTACAGTAATAAACTGAAGAAAGAACAAAAGAAAGCAGATGTAAGAAACAGAAAGAAAGAAAGAAAGACGAGGAATCTTTTGCTGGATGTTTGACATTCCAGAAGATTATTAAAAGGTCACAGTTCTGCCCTGTGTGTGTGTGTGTGTGTGTGTGTGTGTGTGTAGTGTTGTTAAAGCCACACAAACACTTAATTTTAGTGTTTGGAATAATTACCACCAGGGGGCGCTTTTCCGTTTATAGAGTTCAGTAATAAAACCATTAAATTGGAATATTTACACATTCTTCAGTTTAACTGTCTGAATCTCTCGTTATTAAAGATCAACCGTGACGAGCAAAAAACTATAACTCCTGTGTGTGTGTGTGTGTGTGTGTGTGTGTGTGTGTGTGTGTGTGTGTGTGTGTGTGTCTGTGTGTGTGTGTAATAATGTCCATTATTGTCTATATACAGTTTTTCTTAGGATGATTTTCGATCTCAGTGAGTTTTAATGAAGCATAAATATGAAGTTTGAACCCCTCACGAACCGGTGGACATTCTGTCCTCTGTCCTCTGTCCCCCGGATCACTGATTGTACTTGGTTACTGCAGGCCAGCTGGTGTGCTGCCGAATCCACTCAAAATAGTGCGCCACTTCCGTGTACACTCCTGGGTAACCCGCTTCCCCACACTTCTCCCCCCAACTGACGATCCCCCACACGTACGACACACCACTCGCATCCTTACACACCAACGGACCCCCGGAGTCACCCTGACACGAGTCCACCTTCCCCTCCAGATCACCTGACACACAGGACACAGCAGAGACAAGTGTGGACAGGTAAGACAGGGGAGGAAACATGAGGACAGGTAAGGAGAGGTGAAACAGATGAGAAGAGGTGAGACAGATAAGGAGACATAAGACAGGTGTTAACTGGTGGGTGAGACAGGTAAAAATACAGGTCAAGAGGTAAGACAGGTGTACCCATACCTGCACACATCATTCCATCATAAAAGCGCTCCTTGTAAAGGTTTTCGCAGTTTGCGATGAGACTCACGTTGGCCCACCTGAGTACAGTCACAACGCCGTTCTCTACAAAGAGGTGAGACAGGTGTCAACAGTGGACAAGACTGATAAATCAAATGACAGATATGTGAGACAGGTAAGTTTTGTATAAATAAACACTTTATGTCATAAAGTAGCAGAAGGAAAACTGGGATGCAGAGAGGTGAGATCATAAACCGGAATCATGGAGGGGTGAGACAGGTGAAGTCCAAGCAGGTGAGACAGGTGAGAGAACATTCTGTATGCAGTGAGATGCACTTTACCTTTGTTGCGTCCCCAGCCGGAGATGGTGCAGGTAGAGTTGGGAGGAAACTGCAGTCGGGACCAGGGCAGACAGACAGGTCGCACTGCCGGGTTGGGGTGCAGACACTCCTTCTCATTGGCCAGTTCCTCCAGCTGGATGAGCGCGATGTCGTTCTGGTAGGTACGTGAGTTGTATTTTTGATGAATGATGATTTTTTTGACAGGGACGCTGTCTGTGGTGCTGATCCGAAACCACTTCATCCACAGAGAGAACTTAATCCTGAACGCCTGGGGCTTCGGCCTACACACACACACACACACACACACACACACACACAGTGTTTTGAGTCATTGAGTATTACAGTAATAATCATTTATAAAGGTTCTGAGTTCTGATTGGTTACCCAACGCAGTGGGCGGCGGTTAAAACCCAGCAGCCGCCCAGATAAACACCACCGCAGTGAATTTTGCCGTCTTCCTGCACCGCCACCTGCCACTGTATCTGCGTCTGAACACAACAACACGAAATAACACACACCTTACTGTTACCTGTTAAATATTGTGTGGTGTGTTGTGTTGACGGTTTTGTGTAATGGTGTGTGTTATTGTGTGTTCTGACTGGCAGAGCTTCGTCTCCGCCCACTACACGTTTAGTGCGTATGTATCGGGTTTCTTCCTCCGTCTTATAAACATAATCCATGTTGGGAATTCCACACTGCAGGATCTCAGTGTGATTACGAGCTTTCTGGATATCTGAAACACACACACACACACACACACACATAAGAATTATCACTACTATGATACTGTGTGTGTGTGTGTGTGTGTGTGTGTGTGTGTGTGTGTGTGTGTACAACTATTTACCGTCTAAGGGATTTGACCAGATCTCTGTAAAATACACACAGGTCCTGTTAGCATTGTGTGTGTGTGTGTGGGTGTGTGAGTGTGAGTGTGTGTCTGGCACTAACCCTTCAGCTGCTCTAATTTTTGTTGATTCTTGTCTGTGTTTGTGGCTGTATTGAGTTCGTCTTCACCTCCTAAACAATCTCGAATCTGATCTCCAACTGCAGATTGAGGCAGACACACACCGCTCGGACAGTGGAACGCACCATTCTGGCAACCTAAACACAACAACACAATAAACAAAAATACACAATGCAGTGTTGAAGCACGTAAGGTTGTGTTGTGTTGTTGTTGTGTAGTGTTGCGTCGTACCTGTGCAGCACATCTCGTCGCTGTTGTCTCCACAGTCGTCCACTCCATCACAAACATGTTCCCACAACACACACTTCTCATTAACACAGCGGAAGTCACGACACGCCTCCCTGCCTACACAACAGTGTGTGTGTGTGTGTGTGTGTGT
The DNA here is from genome assembly GCA_005784505.1 of Bagarius yarrelli. Lineage (NCBI taxonomy): Eukaryota > Metazoa > Chordata > Actinopteri > Siluriformes > Sisoridae > Bagarius > Bagarius yarrelli. The sequence continues at coordinate 472,572 of VCAZ01000215.1, forward strand.
AAGAGATCTGAGTCATAGATATTAAATAAGAAGTAAATGTCAGTGTTCTTTTACCTTGTTGTCCTGTGTAGCATGTTACCGTGGCGACAGATGTGTTGTCACTGATGATGTGAGGTTTGTAAAGCACACACTCAGCCAGACTTTGCTCCGCCCCCGAACACCTCACACTCATACACTTACACTCGCCTCCCACACACGTAGGTGCTGCAGATACATTCTTAAACAGAGCTCCTCTAACACACACAAAGATGTCAGGTACACACACACACACACACACACACACAGAGTCACACACAGAGTCACACACAGAGTCACACACTGGTAGATAGAGTGTATGTGTATGTAGGGAAGTGTGTGTGTGCATATCTGTGTGTGCATATCTGTGTGTGCATGTGTGTGTGTGTGCATGTGTGTGTGGTGTGTGTGTGTGTGTGTGTGTGTGTGTGTGTGTGTGTACGTACCTGACATCTTTGGTAGTGTGTCTGCAAACAACATTAGCAGCTGCCATGTTCCATCCATCAGAACCACAGATGAGGGCTGTCTCCTGACCTGTGCTTACCTGAATCACCTGCTGACCCTCGACCTCCTGTAACTGCACTGTAAAAGAGTTCTCTGCCCCCCCAAACACACACACACACACCACACACACACACACACACAGAGGTTAAAAATAATGAAGGACATGACGATGATGGCGATGATGATGATGGTGGTAATGACAATAATTAAGATGATGATGCTGGTAATAATGATGGTGATGATGATGATGTGTGATGATTGATGATGATGGTGATGATGATGATGTTGTTGATGATGGTGATGATGATGATGTTGTTGTTGATGATGGTGATGATGATGATGATGATGTGATGATGATGTTGATGCTGGTGATGATGATGATGAGTGATGATGTTGATGATGGATGGTGATGATGTGTTGATGATGATGATGATGAGGTTGATGATGATGTGATGATGATGATGATGATGATGATGATGCTGATGATGATGTTGTTGAGGATTGATGTGATGATGTGATGATGATGATGGATGATGATGATGATGATGTGATGATGTTGATGATGATGGTGCTGATGATGTGTTGATGATGATTGCTGATGATGTGATGATGATGTGATGATGTGATGGTGATGATGCTGTGTTGTTGATGATGATGGTGATGATGATGATGATGTTGTTGATGATGATGGTGATGATGATGATGATGTGATGATTTGTTGATGATGATGGTGATGATGATGATGTTGATGATGATGATTTGATGGTGATGGTGGTTGATGATGCTGATGATGATGACTGATGATGATGATGATGATGTGATGATGATGGTGATGATGATTGATGATGATGTTGTGATGATGATGGTGATGATGATTGTTGATGTTGATGATGCTGATGGTGATGATGATGATGATGATGATGTTGATGATGATGATGATGATGATGTTGATGTGTTGATGATGATGATGATGATGATGATGATGATGATGATGATGTGATGATGATGGTGATGGTTGATGTGATGATGTGATGATGATTGATGATGATGATGATGTGATGATGTTGAGATGATGATGATGATGCGATGTGATGATGATGTTGATGATGATGTTGATGATGATGTGATGATGATGATGATGATGATGTTGATGATGATGATGATGGTTGATGATGATGATGATGATGGATGAGGTGATGTGATGATGATGATGGTGATGATGATGATGATGATGAGGTGATGTGATGATGGTGTGATGATGATGGTGATGATGTTGATGATGATGATGATGATGATGTGATGATGGTTGTGATGATGTGATGATGATGATGTGTGATGATGATGATGTGATGTTGATGATGATGATGATGATGTGATGATGATGTGGATGATGTGATTGATGATGATGATGATGATGGTGATGTTGATGATGATGGTGATGATGATGATGATGTGATGATGATGATGAGGATGATGATGTTGATGATGTGATGATGATGTTGATGATGATGTGATGTGATGATGATGTTATTGTTGTGTGATGATGATGATGGATGGTGATGATGATATGTGATGATGATGATGATGATGTGATGATCTGATGATGATGATGATGATGATGATGATGATGATGATGTGTGATGATGATGTTGTTGATGATGATGTGTGATTGATGATGTTGATGATGTGATGATGTGCTGATGATGATGTTGATGATGATGATGTGATGCTGAGTGTTGATGATGATGATGATGATGTGATGATGATGATGATGATGTGATGATGATGATGATGTGCTGTGATGATGATGATGATGGTTGATGATGTGATGATGTTGATGATGATGGTGATGCTGATGATGATGTTGATGATGATTGATGATGATGGTGATGTTGATGCTGATGATGGTGATGATGATGATGATGATGATGATGATGATGATGATGATGATGATGATGATGTGTGATGATGTTGTTTGATGATGATGGTGATGTTGATGTTGATGATGATGGTGATGATGATGATGATGATGTGTGATGATGATGGTGATGATGATGATGATGATGATGTTTGATGATGATGATGGTGATGATGATGATGATGATGATGATGATGATGATGATGATGATGATGATGGTGATGATGATGCTGATGGGTGATGTTGTGATGATGGTGATGATGATGATGAGATGATGATGATGGTGATGATGATGTTGTTGATGATGGTGATGATGATGATGATGTTGATGATGATGATGGTGATGTGATGATGATGATGATGATGATGTTGATGATGATGATGTGATGCTGATGATGATGTGATGATGATGAGTTGTGATGATGATGATGATGATGATGTTGATGATGATGGTGATGATTGATGATGGATTGGTGATGATGATGTGATGATGATGATGATGATGATGATGATGATGTTTGATGATGATGGTTGATGATGATGATGTTGATGATGATGTGATGTGATGATGTGATGATGATGATGGTGATGATGATGTTGATGATTGTTGATGATGGTTGATGATGATGATGTGATGATGATGCTGTGTGATGGTGATGATGATGTTGTTGATGATGATGGATGATGATGATGATGATGATGATGATGATGATGATGATGTGATGATGATGATGATGATGATGATGATGATGATGATGATGTTGATGATGATGATGGTGATGATGCTGATGATGATGTGATGATGGTGATGATGATGATGATGATGTTGTTGATGATGATGGTGATGATGATGATGTGTTGATGATTGATGTGTTGATGATGTGATGATGTGATGATGATGATGATGGTGATGATGATGATGATGTGATGTTGTTGATGATGTGATGATGATGATGATGTTGTTGATGATGATGGTTGATGATGATGATGATGATGATGATGATGATGATGATTGGTGATGATGATGCTGATGATGGTTGATGAGTTGTGATGATGTGTTGATTGATGATGGTGATGATGATGAGGTGTTGTTGATGATGATGGTGATTGATGTGGTTGATGATGATGATGATGATGATGTTGATGATGTGATGATGATGATTGATGATGTGATGATGATGATGATGCTGTGTTGATGATGTGATGATGATGATGATGATGATGATGTGATGATTGATGATGATGATGTGATGATGATGATGATGATGTGATGATGTGATGATGATGATGATGATGTTGTGATGATGATGATGATGATGATGATGATGTGTGATGATGATGATTGATGATGTGGTGATGATGATGTTGTTGATGATGTTGGTGATGATGATGATGATGATGGTTGATGATGATGGTGATGATGTGTGATGATGGTGATGTTGATGATGATGATGATGATGTGAGATGATGCTGATGAGATGTGTGATGATGGTGATGATGATGATGATGATTGTTGATGATGATGTTGATGATGATGTTGTGTGATGATGATGATGATGATGTGATGATGTGATGATGATGTTGATGCTGATGATGATGATGATGATGAGGTGGCTGATGATGGATGATGATGATGTGTGATGATGTTGTTGATGATGGTGATGATGATGATGATGTTGATGATGATGAGTGTGATGTGATGATGATGTGCTGATGTTGTTGATGGTGGTGATGATGTGTGTTGATTGATGATGGTGATGAGATGATGATGTTGATGATGATGGTTGATGATGATGATGATGGTGAGTTTGATGTGATGAGAGATGATGGTGTGATGATAATGGTGATGATGATGAGTTGTTGATGATGTTGTGATGATGATGATGATGATGATGATGATGATGATGATGATGATGATGATGATGTGATGATGATGATGATGATGATGATGATGATGATGATGATGATGATGTTGTTGATGATGATGGTGATGATGATGATGATGATGTTGATGATGATGATGATGATGATGATGTTGATGATGTTGATGTTGATGATGATGATTGATGATGATGATGTGATTGTTGATGATGATGGTGATGATGATGATGATGATGATGATGGTGATGATGGTTGTGATTGTTGTTTCCGTCCCTCACCTGCACATGCTCCGTTTTGTGCGTAGTGAGAGAAGATGGGTTTTTTGTATCGGCAGGCGAGCGCCTGGGTGTGGCACATAGTCATGTAGCTCCTCCCATCCAGTCCACAGGCTGCCGGTCCGGTCCGTGGGCACTGATAGGGAACTTTACAAACACACTGCTCGTTGATGCAGCGCTGCCACGGGGGGCAGAAGACTTTAGCGCAGGACGAACGGGTGTAATTCTTTGAACGACACTCCTGAGAGATCAGACTAGAGGGCGGGGATTTAGGAGTGGGAGTGGGAGTGGGAGTGGGAGTGGGCGGGGCTACATCGAGGGTGTGTTTAGGTTTGGGATGCGCCGGTGGCTTGCGCTTGGTGTGTGAATCCTTCATTGCAGCTTCCTGTACAACAGAAAGAAAATACACAAAGCTGCAGTTTATCAGTAGGGGAAAAAACTGTAAGCAGGGAAAGAACACACCACACACACACACACTTAGTGCAAAGACACTCACTGCAACTTAACACGTGGCGAGAACTCATTAACTGTACATTCAACATTCGAATTCATACCCAGATTCAGGATTAGTGTAACATCTGGACACATCTGGACACTATTTTCGAGTGTAGTGGAGGAACTGCTCTGTCTGACTGCAGGTTTGGGAATCGCTGATTCAGTGAATCACCCACATGAATTGATTCTTTGTTGATTCCTTTTGAATGTTGACTTTTCATCATCAGTGTCGCAGTTACACAACCATGTGCTGACCAACAATTCACACCACCAACTCACACAGCGTGCGGGACACGGTTTCATCTCGGTGGTGTGTGAGCGGCTTCACCCGTGTGTGTTCAGTGTTTGCAGTTTTACAGACTAAAATCTCGAATCTCAACATGTTAAAATCTCTTTAGCTCCAAATCTGTTTGGTGTTTTTAATTGATTGTGTGTGAAAAATGTTCGGTTGTGTTTTTATTCCTTTACAGACGCAAAAATGATCAGAAAAAATTATTTCTACTAAAATGTCTTATCTGAAATATTTTTCCCTTTTTCTGTCTATTAAATAAGAGTTTTACAGCCACTTACAGGCTTATTAATAAGCGTGTGTGTGTGTGTGTGTTTCAGAGTACAATTAAATTAAATTAACATAAATGAAAATAAATTTAATTAAGACCTGGAGACTGACCGTGTGCCGGAGCTGCAGCAAAAGAACAGAGAGAAGAAGAGTGTGTTTGATCCTCATCATGCGATCTGTCTGTCTCTCCTTTCTGTCTGTCTGCTGTCCTTATGAACCTTGAGACCTGAACAGACTTTTAGTGATCATTAACTTCAGCAAACACAAACCGAGTCTTTACTGGAACTCGCTCATAGAAAATCAAACTGCGTGGGTGTGTGTGTGTGTGTGTGTGTGTGTGTGTGTGTGAGTGTGTGTGTGTGTGTAATTAACTTGTAATTAGTTTTTTAGATTTATGTAACTAGTTGGAATATCGCAGCACTAAACATTCAGCTAATGTTATAAACCGAATAATAAAATAAAATCTTACACATTTAATGATCCCAAACCTTTAAACCAGAAATTAATGAAAAATGAATGTCACTTTTAGAAATGGGTGCCAAAACTTTTGTCATGGGTCTTTGGTTGCTTTGCTGTGCTGTGAGTGTGTGAAATTAAACACACGGTCGTTCTCACTGTTATAAATTATAATTCCTTTATTCAGTCGTTTGGGGTGTACAAACTTTTGATCAGCAGGTACATTTCCACAACATTGTGTTTGATTGTTTTTTACACACATCAACATTTGGTGTTTTACTGAAATAAAAATAAACAGGAAGTAAAAAAGACAAAACATTATAAGAAAGAAGGAAGAAGAATAACAAACAATCTGCGGGAGAAAGAAAGAGAAACAGAGAGATGAAAGTGTGTGGACGATCAGGACTCGGGGCGTGTCCTAATCACACAGAACGGATATGTTTTACAGAACACAAATATTTGGTGTGAATTGAACAATGAAAGGAGACGCATTCAATGTTAATATTCTATTACACATCATCAAATGTGGGCGTGTCTGTCTTAATAACAATCATTACAATAAATTCCGCTACTGTTATTATTAACATTTAACATGTTCTGTATATTATATCAATCTAAATCGTTGGAATGGGGGAGCGGGAGAAGCGACTGGGTTTTAAACGTTAGCGTAGCATAGAGTAGCATTAGCGTAGCCATTAGCGTTAGCATTAGCGTAGCATCAGCATAGCGTAGGTAGCATTAGCGTCATTAGCGTAGCCATTAGCGTAGCATTAGCGTAGCATTAGAGTAGCATTAGCATTAGCGTAGTAGCCTTAGCGTAGCATTAGCGTATTAGCGTCGTTAGGTAGGACTGTCTAAGGATGTTATGATTGTCTAAAGTGTGTTACAGTCTTAATTTCAGCTGGAAATGATTATTGATCTCATTTTAAGAGTAAAATACTACAGCAGCAGATTGTGTTCCATTATTATAACTGTTTATAACTGTTTTAAGATTATTCATCTGTTTTTTATTACTTAGTAAAGATTAAAGTCGGTTATTTTATCTGAAAATTGAGGCATAATTCCAATAAGAGACACTGAGACATCTGAGACACTGTATTTTATAGACAAGACTTTTATAGCCTTATTATTTATAGAAGATTTTATAGCCGTAATTACTACAAATGTTATATAAAAATACTCAATAGTCACTTCTTCTTATTTTTAGCTGTAAATAATTTCTTAGTTTTAATGTTTTTGGTGATTTTAAGACAGAAATAAAAAGTCGATTCTTAAATAAGAAGCAAATCTGCTGTTTAGTAACTTTGGGATTTTAAGATCTTTTCACACAAACTGTTTAACACATGAGCTTCATCCAGATGAGGAGGGTTGGGATACACCACAGCTGAGTGGACGTTTAATTACTGAAGTGCCTTTAAATTATTAACCAGAAATAAAATGAACAGAAGATCAAAATAAAAAATGCAATAAAATTTTATTTGATCAAATTTATTAAACAACTAAACTCAAATCTCAAATCTAATTTGTATGTTGTTGTTGTATACCTGCTGAGGTAAAAGTGTGGTGTGTTGTGTGTGGTGTGTGAACCTCTCCTCTCTGTTAATACCCAGAGGAGGAAAGGCACTTTGGTGTGTGTATTTAAAGTGTTTTACTCGTTTACAGTACTGTGCTGATCAGGACGACGGCGCTCACATCAGAAAGGTCAAAGGTTCATGGGATGTTTCCCGTTCTATGGTGAATTACGGAGTCCTTTCAGCGGGGAAAGGCAGCCCCCAAGGGAGGACGAAAGGCAGCCGAGAGGCCAGGGAGGAATAGCGGGAGAAGGCAACCGAACTAAATCACCCAAGCCAAGGCAGGACGAACAGGCGAACAGGAGGACGACAGTACAGAACAGGACGCACAGGGAAGAACGGGAAGGAAAAAGAGGACAGAATCTAGGAGGAGGAACAGGAAGACAGGAGGACGAACATGACGAAACAGTAGGAACAGGAGGAGGAACAGAACGAACAGGAGCAAACGCGCAGGACGAACAGGGAAGGACGAACAGGACGAACAGGACGAAAAGGAGGAGGAACAGGACGAAAGGAGTAACAGGAGGACGAACAGGACGAAAAGGAAGAACAGTGAGGAGAACAGGGACGAACGGAGGACGAAAAGGACGAAAGGAGAGGAACAGGACGAAACAGGACGAAACAGGAGGGACGAAACAGGACGAACAAGGAGGTAGGCATCAGGAAGAACAGACGAACAGGAGGCGAACATGGACGAACAGGAGGACGAAACCCAAGGAGAACAGGACGATACAGGGTAACGACGAACCGGACGACAGGACGAACAGAGGACGAAATAGACGAAACACGGAGGAGGAAAAGAAGAACACACGAACAGGAGAGAACTAGGACGAACAGAGAGGACGAAAACAGTTACGAACAGGAGGACGCAAGGACGAACAGGAGGAACATGACGAACAGGACGAACAGGAGACGAACAGAGACGAACGGGACGAACCAGTAGTAGGAACAGGAAAACAGGACAAAATTACTACGAACATTACTAACAGTATTAACTAAAGTATCGAACATATTGACGAACATGTACGGAACATGATGAACATGAAGGCTACAGTAGTACAGTACTAACTGATTAAGAACACGACTAACAGGAACATTATAATTATAAGATCAGATGTTTAGTATACTATTATGAATTAAGACCATGTATATTGTAAGGGGATTACTAGTGTGTGTGTGGTGTGTGTGTGTGTGTGTGGGTGTGTGGTGTGTGTAGGTGTGTGTGTGTGTGTGTGCACTATTGGCGTCTTCGATGTATTGTTGCCTGGCGACGTCGACCTGAAGTTTGTAAAGTAAACCGAGTTCATAGAGAG
>VCAZ01000021.1:0-2500 GCA_005784505.1 Bagarius yarrelli
AGAACATTTTTTTCATTTTCGACATGAATAATAAAATCACCAACAATTAAGACTTTATCTGCAGCAGCACTAACTCTGCTAGAAATTCACCAAATTCTTTAATAAAGGCTGTATGGTGTCCTGGTGGCCAGTACAAATATTATAGGAGATTTATTATTCGCATCTATTTCTTTGGATAACATTAGATAAGGCACCATTAATTCAAATGATTTATACCTGAAACCTGCTGTCTCAAAACATAAAACAAAAAATATCATTATAAATTAATGCAACCTCTCCGCCTTTACCTTTTGGACGCGGCTTATGTTTATAACAGTAATTTTGGGGTGTAAACTCATTTAAAATGACACAATCATCTGGGTTTAGCCAGGTTTCTGTCAAACAGAGCACATCTAGATTATAACTTGGGATCTTCTATTTTACGAAAGACACTTATGCAGAAAGGGACCTGATATTTAATAAACCAAACTTTGTCGTTTGTTTTTCTGTGTTGCATAAATTATTTTGTTAATCATCAATTAAATTGTTTCTATTAACCTGGTTTGGATGTTGGACTTCAGAAAAGCAAAGAGCACCCCTTCTCCGCTGAACATCGATGGATCCTCGATAGAGATCATCAAGGACACTAAATTTCTTGGTGTTTACCTGATGGAGAAACTTACTTGGTTACTCAGCACAAGCTCTATTAGTAAAAAAGCCCAGCAGCGCCTCTACTTAATGGAAGACTAAGGAACGCGCATCTTCCACCTCCCATCCTGACCATGTTCTACAGTTCTGCATTCTGAGAAGCTGCTTTTCTGCCTGGTTTGGGAACTGCACCGTTTCGGATCGTAAGACCTTGCAGGGGACAGTGGGAACAGCTGAGAAGATCATCAGAGTCTCTTTTCTATCCATTACGGACATCTACACCACCTGCTGCACTTGCAAAGCTAAGAGCATTGTGAAGGACCCCACACAATCCTCACACTTACTCTTTACACTCCTGCCCTTTGAAAAAAAAAGATACTGTACTGAACTATCTTAACCTACACATAATCACACACACTCAACCCTCAAGCCATCAGGCTGCTCAACACAACTGAACTACTTCAAAAACAAAAATGTTTTTGTTAAGCACAGTCACTTTAAAATGCTATTTGCGTTCTGGTTGGTGCTATTGAATGTCTGTCCAGCGTTATGTTCTGTTATGTATTGTCCTTTTTTGTCTTTTTAATGTTTGTATTGTTTATTGCACTGTCTGCTCTGCACTGTATGCACCAGGTTGCACACATGCACTTTATGTCTATTCTGTTCAGTGGCTCTTTGTTGTTTGTTGTTTTGTAAAATTCTGTGTTTTGTGTAGCACCATGGGGTCCTGAAGAAACATTATTTCATTTCACTGTGTACTGCATCTGCTATATATGGTTGAAATGACAAAAAAACGCCTTGAACTTGAACTATTGTATTTTCTAATTCGGGGAACAGACACAGTCTCTATAGTGTGATATCTTGGTAAAAGTCTCTCTATGTCCTGTGAATTAACAAAATTCTCTGCGGCCTGTGAGGTGAGACGGCTTGCAGACAGTTGGTTTAGTCAGTCTGTCTGCTTCCTGAATTGGCCTCCAGTTGCCCAAGTGCCAACTCTAAAATTTGTAGAGAGAAGAGCAGCAAAACCCCAAGAGGAAGTGTAGTAAGGGAGTGTAGTGAGGGCGTGTAATGAGAAAGTTTAGTAATGGGGGTAGTAAGGAGGTGTAATGAAGGATTGTAGTGAGGAAACATAATAAAGGAGTGAAGTTAAAGATTGTAGTGAGGGGGTGTAATAAGGGGGATGTAGTAAGCGAGTGTAATTAAAAGAGTGTAGTGAGGGGGTGTAGTAAGGAAGCGTAATGAGGGAATGTAATGAGAAGGTTTAATGAAAAATTGTAGTAAGGTATTGTAATGAGGGAGTTTAATGAGAGGGTGTAATGAGGGAGTGTAATAAGTGAGTGTAATAAATAAGTGTAATAAGGAAGTTTAGTGAAAGAGTGTAGTGAGGAAATGTAATAAGGGGTGTAGTAAGGGAGTGTTATGAAAGAGTGTAATGAGGGGTGTAATAAGGAAGTGTAGTGAGGGATTGTAATGAGGAAGTTTAATGAGAGGTTGCAATAAGGAAGTGTAGTGTGGGTGTGTAATGGGGGGGTGTAGTTAGCGAGTGTAATGGGAGGTGTAGTAAGGGAGTGTATTATGCAGGAGTGTAATAAAGGAGGGTGGTAAGTGACTATAATTAGGGGGTGTCGTGAGAGAGTTTACTGAGGAGGTGTAGTAAGAGGTTGTAATTATCAAGTGTACTGAGTGAATGTAATGAGGGGGTGTACTAAGGGAGTGTCGAAAGAGAGTGCAGTGAAGGATTGTAGTGAGACAGTGTGGTGAGGGGGCGTAGTATTATATTTAATAATTAACTATTATGAGGGAGTGTAAAGAGGGGTATGTAGTGAGTTAGTGTTATGTGGGAGTGTAATGAAGAAGTGTGGTGACATTATTT
>VCAZ01000021.1:7500-60000 GCA_005784505.1 Bagarius yarrelli
TAGTACAGAAGCTAATTAGAGAGCATCAACTTCTAAATAGAGATTATATATACACAGTGTGTGTGTGGGAGAGTGTGTGTGGGGTTCTGTACAGAGTGTAGTAGAGCATTCAGTTTAAGGACACACACATTTTACACTTCAGGAAGTTTGGAGATATTTTTTTCACTCCTGTCTGCACAGATAAAGCTTATAAAGGAACAGACACTCACTGTATAAAACGTAGCTGTGTAAGAGTGTCGTCATCATCATCACCTACTGCTGCTAGCCTCAGATTCCCGTGTGTGTGTGCGCGTGTGTGTGTGTTAGTGGTGGAAAGAAATCGATTGATCAGTGCATCGCAATTCTTTCTCTAACGTTTCTTAAAGTTCAGAATCGATTCTGAATGTAAACGAGATGGCGACTGTGTGGGTCTGTGTGTGCGCGAGTAAGAAACGGAAATAGACGCCAGTAAGTAAAGGTGTCGATTAAAAGAGTCAGACTGTTTATGGCACACAACTAACATGGAAAAACCTGTCATGTGATTCCATTCAGAGCTGCAGAAACACACCTCTGTCCACTACCAGTTTTACTCAACAAACCGCGAGCAAGTAGCAAAGCTTCCACCGGAATTCTGAAAAGCTGAAGGGAATCACTCGCTCAGTGGCGGTTTTATTGTTAAGGATTTGTGCCGGTTCTCTGTGGTGGATAACACACGGTTTCTCACACACACACACACACTGTTACAGGTGCTTGAGTGGAGGTACAGTGTGTCCTTACGGCGTTATTTAAATGTTCTTTATGAACGTTCTAATAATCTGACGTTCCCATGTTTCACTCAGAGCTTCAGTTCATCCCGAACACTGAACTTCATTCATTAAAGAACATTTATAAAAACCCAATCATCTCTTTTAAGATTACTGAGATTCATACAGAAATTCACACTATTTAAACAAACAGCACAGAAACTCCAGTTCTGATTCTAAAGGAAAGACGGAAACATGAAGTTACACTGAAGAAGAATTAGAGAAAAGTCTAGATAAAGAATTGATTTTGGAATCGGCTCGGGACTCCCAGAAACCGAATCGTATTGTAAATTATCTATAAGATCTCCACCACTAGTGTGTGTGAGTGTGTGTGCGCTTCATTTTTATTTTCAAGCTTGGCCACCTGATGGCAGTGTTACAGTAGTGATCTACAGTAAAGGGTTAAGAATTGATTAAAAGTAAGAATATTAAAGATGAAATAATTTAATGATCTGATTGGTTTAACAGTCTGCCTCTAATGCCATGCTCTGCTTGGATTTCCCGGAAAAATGCTCTCTCAGCCAATGAACTTGCGTTTACCTGTTTTTTGTTTTCTTTTGTTTTTTATTTAATTTTTTTAAATTTCAGCTTATGTTCCTCTTTAAGGTTTTTTAAAGAGATTGATGATTCATTAATTAAGAAATGTTTTTCTGCTTAAAGAATCCTTACAGAACACACTTCAAACTCTGTGTTAAAGGCTGGTGGCGTGTTTCATTAGTTATCTAATCTATGACATCACTTCCTGTCTAAGGGAACTTCATAAATGTTGTAAAAAACAGTTGGTTTTGTTTGTTGGTGGATCTTACTGTAAATGAGCTGTTGCACGTCCCTCACATTTGATCTATTTTTTACGCACCTGTTACACTTCATACACAAGGCTCCACCCCTTTAGTTTTCTGGAGACATCTGTATGGCTCCGCCCACTCTGCGCCTAAAGAACATTGTTCTGCTTCCGTTTTATCTACTCGATGTATTCAAGAATAAAACCAGAATCAGGATTGTTTTTTACACACACTTTAATTTCTTTAATGTCATGAAGTTCTGGCTGATGCGCTGAGTATATGTTAAGTATTATAATTGGTTGTGTAAATGAACAACAGAACACGATTCCCAGATCCAAAACATCTGGAGTGAATACACATGTCAGAATTCAGCAGGGTTTCTGTCCGACTGCGTCATACAGTTTAGGTGTTTTATTTCCTGCAGCTGTTATTTTTGTGCCACCATGATCACATGTCTTTCCAGCTGTGTGTGTGATGTACCTGTGTGTAGATGTGTGTAATGTGATTCGTGTAGTTTAATGTTGTGAATAAAGCGCATCATCAGCCGTGTGTAGCGATGACTCCTTTTTAATTGCTACCCTTTTTACTTATAAACACCGAGTGATTATCCTTATACCCCGAAAAGTTAAATTAATATTTATCTCTATAGAGCGAGAGTTCAGGTGTAGTACAATACAAACAAACATTTGTTGTTTACGACCCGAATGTAAATTCTCAAATTTCCAATCAACAACTGTCAGACTCGCATCCCTTGCAAAACCCACAAATATAAAATCAGTTAAAATAATAAACACTTTTTTAGAGCTCCTCCAGCTTCATCTACAATTTACATTCTGGAATATGTTTGAATAAAATGAAAACTAAAAGACTTTGTGGTACATGAGTTGATATTTTAATCCCAATAGAACATTGAAAACATAACAAATGATTAAACAGAGAAATTTTACACTTTTCTCCACTAAATGAGCTCATTTCAAATTGAATGAACTGCTGCAGGTCTCGGAACAGTTGGGATAAATAAACAAAGTAAAGAATTTGAAAAAAACAATACATTTTGAAGATATTCAGATAAAAGGATATTTAGTAACTAATTAAGTTAATCAGCAGGGAAGTGCAATGGCCATGCAGGGTCAATCCGCAGGCATCCCAACCCTCCCTAGCATCATGCAGGTCAGTCAGGCCACTGGAGAAACGAGAGGGGTTCTCCAATCGGCGGCATAAACCTAATGCGATGTAGCTAGCAACATCTGAGAGTGGGTTTGAGCCATTTGAGGTGGACGTCTCTGCTGATCAGTCCCTCTCAGGCCTAGCATTAGTCAGAGCTCGATGCTGAGATGGCAGCTGTACTGACCCAGGCAGCCAAGGCCATAGGATTGCAGTGGTGTCCACCACTCTGCCTTGAAAGGTTGTGGCTGGGACAATTGGCTCTTGGGCACCTGTAATGACACTGAGCCACACCTGCCCTCAGTTCCTTTTTTCCTTGAGATACATGAGGAGCTGAAGAAATCATGAAACGCGCCACTCTCTGCGATGTCCCTGTACGTCGGTGCCTCTGCTCTCTTCTTCCTTAGGGGTAAACCAGCAAGGGGGTATGAGGACATCCCTCAGGTGGAGAGAGCTATCGAGGTGCAATCGTGCCTGCAGTCAGCCGCCACCTTTAAGGCACTTCTGAGACACCATCCAAGGCATTAGTGGGAAAGGCTTACGTCGCTTCTGGACAGGCTGCGTCCACCCTACACATCATGGCCATCCTGCAGGTCTGCCAGGCATTAAAAGAGCTGCACAAGGGGCGGCCCAAGCCAGTGCTCCTGCAGGAACTACGCTCTGTGTCAGACTGGGCTACTATGGTCACAGCGGTGGCTCTAGTAGGGGTGATAGCCACGCAAGTAGTCCAGGAACGTCACCTATGGCTGAACCTGGCTGAAATGCGGTAGGTAGAGAAGGTTTGCTTTCTCAGTGCCCCACCTAACCAGGCAGTCTCTTCTTTGACACTGTGGAGGAGTTTTCCCAGAGGTTCCCCACGGTGAAGAAGCAGACAGAGATGATAATCCACATTCTGCCTCTGTGTAGGGCGAGCAGAAGGACAATCTGGGGTGTTATTTCGCCGAAACCTGGTGTCTGAGTATGGGTCCCCCTCTTCAGCCGGCCCAGCCACTGGGGCCCAGCCCCTCGCCCCACTCGATGCATAGAGTTTAGCCAAATATCTGTGGCGCCAACCGCGGGCCCAATGGGAAAGTTGTTTAGTGGCAAGGACATTCGACCTGCGTCCAATGAATTTTTTCCAGTCACTGCTGGTAAAGTTCAGCTAGGCTTAGCTAGGCAATTTAGTTTGCCCAGGTTCAGGGGCATTCTCGAGACCTCGGTGAGAGACGAGAGTGCTGCTGTCCTGCGTGCAGAGGAGCCTGTCCCCTGGGCCGAAATGAAGCAGAGGTTTTACAGTCCCTACTTCATTGTACTCAAGAAAGGGGGGCAGGCCTATCCTGGATCTGCGGAGGCTGAAGTGGTCCTTTCGTATCTCAATCCCTCCAAGGCACAGACCATTTCTACGGTTCACCTTTGAAGAACATGCATATAAGTACACGGTCCTCCCGTTCAGGCTGTCCCTGTTCTTGCGTCGCTTAACGAAGCTTGCAGAGGCTGCCTTAATGCCCCTTCGGGAGGCACAGGTTTTTCACCCAGGTCCCGACATGGCCATGGTGTCACGGCTCACACCGGATGCAAGTGTTGTTGCACCCTCTTTCTACAGAAAGACATCCTGTTTCTACAGGCAGTTTTGCCTATGGAACAGGTCTCCAGCTGCGTTACGACGAATACGTCTACCGCAGCCTACTGCTCATGGCGCCTTACTGGCCCAACAAGACCTGGTTCTGTTGGCTGTGGCGCCCCCTAGCCGATTCCCCTAAGGAGAGACCTTCTCTCCCACGGAAGGGGCATGATCTGGCACTTAACGCCAAGATCTCTAGAACCTCTGTGGGTGGTCCCTGGACCAGGAGGACTTGAGAGATCTGTCACCCTCAGTGGTGAACACTATTATTCAGGCTACAGCCCTCTGTACGAGTGGCGTATTTTCTTCGACTGGTGTGTCTCCCATGAACACGATCCACAGAGATGTTAGTGCTCTCCTTTCTGCAAGCAGTGCAGGTCCAGTGTCACTCTCTGCTTGGCTAGCTATATAAGCTAGCCGCTAGAACTCATTGTTGCTAATTATTGTTTTGCTATGCAACATACCAAGCGTTCTGATTTGCTGTCTATTTTTGGTTTATGATCCCTGCTCGGTTTTTGGTTTTGATTTTCTGCTAAGCTAAATGTTCTGGGGGGTTGCCTGAAATATTTCTGGATTACTGTGTCTGGATTACTACTCTGCCTGTTTGCTGACTACCTTTCTGAACTGCTCTGCTTTGTTAAATAACGCCTTTAACCGCAAAATGAATTCCTCTTAGACCATTGCTTTACAGAAACGCTGCCTGTGTGTTAACAGCTGAGTTTTACAATCGAATAATTATCACAGGACATAATGTTTCATGGTGATGTTAAAAAAAGACCAATAACAAACACCTGAAATAAAATTGAATGAAATAAACATTCTCTGTAATCCATTGTTTGGTTTTTAGACAGTAAATCTGAGAGTGAGACAAAGCAAAGCAACGATGAAGATGGTGTAGATGATACACAGGCTCATGGAGACATTTCTTTCTAAATATGACTAAAAGTGTTAAAATAGATAATCAGTTGTAATTATCTAAATCCACACAACCCGTAAGAAGAGTAAATGTTATAATCCATGTGAATGTGGGGGAAAAACATTCAGAGAACAATGTGTGGGGAAGAAAGCCACATGCTGTCAGCAGACACTGAGTCGGGTGGGATTTAACGAGAGGAACTGGCAATCTTCAGCAGTTATAAAGTGTAATGTTAGTGATAAACCAGGGCATGAACAGTTATTAATGTAATTCTTTAACAAATCATGAGCGTGAACACTTCTTAACTTAACACTTCTCTTATTTTTTTCGGTCTTCGTTGTTTTATAACTTTTTTTAAATGTAGTATAAGATTTACTTTACTCAGTAAATTTAGCAAAGTAAAGCAAAGTACATTTGATGCAGGTTTGTTGATTAGTAATAATTTTAGCTGTGATAAACAGGAGGCTTTTCTTCTACACCACCAAGTGCCAATGTTTTTGATGTTATTTTAAGACAATAGCTGAATTTTAAAATTTGAACTCTCACTGCTGCAGGACATCCTGACAGTAAAGACAACTTGCAGCTAATAAAAACAGAAACATCATGCAGTGACATTATATTCCTTATTTTAGCAATATTATTCTACATGAAACTCGAAAGAAAGACTGGAGTCAATCATCACAGCGAGGTATTTACTGCTTCACTAGATGAGACAGAAGACAGAAAGATCATCCAGAATTCAGCTGGAATCTGCGTGTAATCCTAATACGAACACTTCTGTCTGTATGTCTGTTTATATAAAGCAGCAGGAAGTTAGTGCAGATCCACCGTCTACTGTCCTTTACACACTCTTCAATCTTATCAACCTGCCGTCCCTCGACTGACTGCACTAAACCATAAAACTGTCATCATCAGAACAGGAAACTAACCCCCTGTTTATGAAGCATTATACAGAGAGGGAGCAGATAAAACATTATTATAAATCTTATTATAAATCTTAATGTAAGATTTAAACTTGTTATATTTCTGTAAAGCTGCCATGTGACAATTTGTGTTAACAAATCAATAAAAAATAAAACAGAATTAATAACAGACATGCTGTTATTTATTCCAGCAATTATAAAACCTTTAAAATGTTTAATAAAAGTTCATTTTATTTGTTTTATATGTCATAAATGTTAAATTAGATCTTCAATTGTGCAATCAAGATATACTCAATATTGTAATATTATTCATACGAAAAAATAATAAAGACAAAAACATTCATTAACATTCATTTTACAAGCTTCCAGTTAAAACTTTTAAAATTTGAGTTTTCTCCAAAAAATAAAGAAAAAATAAATGTTTAAAACGAACCTTGAGCTCTTATTTTATAGGAAATCAGTTTCCTGATGCTATTCAAAATTTCCTTCAGCTTTAGTCCATAAATAATCGGATTAAAAATAGGAGGAATGAGTAAATAATCCACGGACAGAATCATAGCAACAATGTGGGGGATTTGTTTAGATTCTATTCTAGAATTGATAATTTCAAAAGACATGTTGAGGGAAAAAATAATGAAAATGAGCAGATGTGGTAAACAGGTGTATAAAGCTTTTTTCCTAAAATCTTTCGAGTTCTTTAAACAGACAGTGAGGATGCGGATGTAGGTGAAGATGATGAAGAAGACTGGAGGAAACAAACTGATGGTGAAAATAAAAAGACCATAAATATTATTAAGAGATGTGTCTTTACAGCTTAATTTTACAATCGAATAATTATCACAGAAAATTCGGTTTAGTTTAGATCTGCACAGCTGAAGTCGAGATGTGAGTAAAACTACTGTACCGATTGAAAAACAGGGTAAAAACCAGGACAAAAAGATCAGCTTTCTGACGATGTGCATTTTAACCAGAGTCGCGTAATGTAACGGTTTACAGATGGACACGTATCGGTCGTAGGCCATCACCGATAACAGCACAACCTCTGATGAAGTGTAAGTGTACATACAGAAAGCCTGCAGTAAACATCCTGCGTAAGACGTGATCTGTTTTTCAGATAGTAAATCAGTCAGCAGTTTGGGGTAGAAAGCCGTGGAGCCGAAGAGAGCGTTACAGAGCAAAGCAGCGATGAAGATGTACATGGGCTCATGTAAGTGTTTGTTTTTAAATATAACAAAAATAATAACAGTATTAAAGCAAATGATCATTAAATAGGCAACGAGAGTAAAGATAAAATACAAATATCTGTAGTGCTCCAAAGCCACGTGTCCCTCCAGAGAGAAATATGTTACAGACGTCAAATTATCCATCAGTGTCCTAAAATAAATCCAGGCGAGTTTATGGCTGTCGTTCATAATGTAGACACCAAAGGTTTGCTGAGAAAATCATCATATTTATACTCTCAGAGACTCCTGTGACTAACAGTGACTAACTAAAACACTGCCAACACCCCCCCCCCCACACACACCCTCCCACAACCTCAACACAACCACTGCTGTAAACATTAATATCCAAACAACACAACACAAAAATACAGCTGAAGGAAATGCAAACAGAGATTCATGCAACCTGAATTCGGGAAAAGTTGGGACGTTTTTTATTTTTTGAATAAAATAAAAACTAAAAGACTTTCAAATCACAGTCAACATTTCATTCAAACTGAGAAATTTATATACTTTTATCCACTAAATGAGCTTATTTTAAATTTGATGTCTGTTACAGGTCTTAGAATGATCGGCACGGCATGTGTATCATGGTGTCTCATCTCTTCTCTTTAAAACAGTTTGAAGACATCTGGACATCGATGTTATGAGTTTCTGAAGTTTTGGTGTTGGAATTTGGTCTCATTCTTGCCTAACAACGAAGTCATGCTTTACATTTATCAGAGTTACTGAACATTCTGCAGCTCACACACTCGAAAGACTGAATGTCTGAGATACCAAAAATATCAATGATAACATGAAAAAAATCGGGGAAAAAAAGCAGCAGTACGAAATTAGTGTCTAAATTATTAAAGAAATGGCTTTATTCAAACACTGATACAGGAAACCTCTGATCAGTGACTGATCATAAAACAGAATCCACATCAAAAGCGTCACATTTATTATGTCCCCCATGTCTGGGGCAAAATCGAGGCCTGATGGAAGGTGATGGCTCAGTGGTGAAGTTGTTAAACTACTAACCAGAAGATTGTGGGTTCGATTCCCAATACCGCCAAGTTAGCCCCCAATGTTGTATGAATGAAATAAATGTAAGTCCTTATGGATAAGGGTGTGTGCCAAATGCTAAAAGGTTTGACAATGCCTGAAGGTCTCTTATTCTCCTAAGAGAGGAGATGATTAGGAGGAACATGGTTTTTAACGTCAGAAACTTTCATAAAGACACCATTGTCAGGTCTCAAGTCAGTCAGCTTGATTTATGTGCAGGCCTCAGTCTGCTAGTGCCATGAAGGAATTGTAAATCAAGGGTCTCTTCTTACTGACTGACAATAAAAAGGGGTGTGGTAAGCAGCTAAATCCTTGACGTACATCTTCAGAGTAGAGGGAAATAGCCCTCCAAAGAAATGTTTCTTCCAGCGCTGTACCAAACAGGCCCTGCTGTTCCTGTCTGCACCATGACATGAAAAGGTTACATGTCAGGATGTATGGTTTCCTCATAGTAGAGGCTTTGAATTGAAGTATGGTATCAGCAACCTCACAACTAGCAAGACGGGTGAACTATGGAGCCCGCTGCCTATAAGAGGAGGTTACTTCTGGAAGGGAGGACAGTTGAGGAGAAATACCAGGTCTAGAAAACATACTCGACCTGGCCAGAACAGGGATACAAGTAGTAGCCTGACCCTGTCCTGGAATAATATATCTAGAACCCCTAGGAGCAGAGCGATTGAAGCATACAAAAAGTGTGAGAAGGCTCATGTGCAGTAGGCCAAAATAAATCAAATTGAATGCAGCTGACATCAGACCTAACAGTTTTTCAAACTGACTGAGTAAGCTGGCCTTTTCCTATTCCCTTTTAACTGTGCGGTTCATCTAGATGCTAGCAGAATACAGTCTTGCCTGCATCATCAAGGAATCCTACAACACGTTTAAATAGATGGTTGCCTGAACTGGTATAAGCACACTCTTTATAGTGTTGTGCCTCAATCCTAGCTTCCACATGTGGGCTTCCACATCTTGAAGTCGAGTTGCCTGCTGCAGATATCAAATATAAACCATCCATAAATGTAATTAAGTATGCGGATGCCGTAGGGTCTCAGAGGAGTCAAGGCAGCATTCACACACTTGGAGTTTGGTGATAAAGGCTGCGAGGAAAAATCTGGTATTGGTATGCTTCGCCCCTCAAAGAAAACCTTAGGAACTTCCTGTGGTCAGGACGGATGGTTACACGTCTTTAAGATCTATACTGACAAACCACTCCTAGATGAGGTGCCTGGCTCTTTGTTTGTGTGGAAGAAGCCAGAGTAAAACCAGCTGCGTAAAATCCAGCAAGCTAGTGGGTGAGGAGTGAGATAGGGATGCAGCTCTCTCCGCTAGCTTGAATTGCAATCTGTACCACCTCAGCTTTCACTGAGCTTTGTCTGCAGTAGGGCCGGAGCCATGAGGCCTGCGTCCTTAAACACCACCAGGTAGAACCAGGCAAGACAGCCAGGCCCACATACTGTATTTAAAATTTGATAGAAAACTTTGGGAAATTTTACGTTTTACATTTTACATTTTACGTTGAAAATATTACAAATTATCCAATAACATAGCTAAAAATACTATTTACTGTTTAAAACTTTGAAAGGCTTATTTTTAACATTTACACAGACACAGTTATATTAAAAAAAAATTAAGCATTAACTCTAAAGGGGTTTCATTATACATCTTGTGTTGATGGGTGTAGAGAAGAGGTCCAGGGGATTTGCTCCAAATCTCCCAAAGAGATTAATGGATGAAAATTCTTCTGATGGAGGGCGGCCCCAAATGACCTTTCAAACAAACATGTTTATCTGTTCTTTATTCCACCGCAAGGGAATAAGAATAAATGACCAGGAACCTCAGTTACTGAGAGCTCTGGGAATTTATTGTATTTAATGATGTTTCGATCGGTGGGTGTTTTCAGGGCACATTTGTTTTTTTATATTTTTCTAATGGGAAATCTAAATGTTTATAATGAGTGATGTATTTACCGGGCTACCAGAAATTTTGACTCTAATGTATTTCATTTGAAAATAAATACCATGTGATTAAACTTAAACTTCTCTGATTCTCCACTAGCGGTGGATGAGAAGACTCTCGTCCGGCCCTGTGGAGGTTGACAGTGATGTCAGTGACTTTTTTGATAATTTGAAATTATTTTATTTCTATTAAATGATTTTCTTTGGTTGCAGTTTAAATCAAGAATACCAAGAATAAAGCTTCAAAACCACAGGACACAACTTGGGCACAGGAAACACCTACTACATTTTAATAATGGGTGAAAAACAGAAGTTCGTTGTTAACAAAATATAAATGTTAATATCAAATAAGGAGCACTAAAACTCTGATTTATTGCCCTATTGTCATCTTTTGATCTGAAACTAACGCCTTTATTTTATAGCAAAAACAACCGAATCAGACTTTCATTTTTATTAATTTGTAATTTTTTATTTGTGTGTAACATAAAATCAATTTCTCCTTTATTATTTGTAATAAAGCTTTAAGGTTAAATAGTTTAAATTGTTATGTTTAAAACAGTGAAATATTTGGCAACAATCAGTTTCGGATTAAAAGCAGTCGATTTCTCGAGAACATTACAAAGTAAAGCAGTGGTGAAAATGGGCATCGAGTCTTTTTTTTTTTAACTATGACAAAAAATTCAAAAACCATTATAACTAATAATCAAGTAAAGTGTAAGAACCAATTAACATATCTGTATTTCTCCAGCTGCACGTAACCTAAACATAATTTAGAATTCAATAACTCAAGTCTATAAAAAACTTGTGATGTAACAATCGCTACAGTCAGATTTGTAAAGCATTTATAGATTTTATTCAGTGGACAAACTCAATGAAAATCATTACTGCCGTTCAGAAAGCAGGTTTGTGTGTGTGTGTTCTATTGCCCCGGACGTTCAGGAAGAAGTGGTGGGTTAAAGTTCAACAGCCGGCACTTCTAAAAGACCCCTGAGTTCTTTGATATTTAAAAACTAACATTTGAATGAAAGCTAACAAACACCTATTAAAATGAAAGTTACTATTAATGATGGAGAAATAGTTACTGAACATCCAGCAGCTTACACACTTAACAAGCCATATTTCCTCCAGACTGAATAAGGTACCTTCACTGGATACGGTTATCAGTAGGACACCATGAGACATTTCTAGTGCGGCTTCTATAACTGATATTTTAAAAAGCCACGAATATTTACAAAATCAGTCTAATAAACCCACCAACAGACTAAATACTACAGTTTAAAACGATATTTTTGTTCTTTTCCAGAACATTCCTTTAATTCGATGAAAAATCTCCCTCAGTTTCAGTCCATATATAATGGGATTTATTAAAGGAGGAATAACCAGATTTTCCACTGACATGATCATAGTAATAATGTGAGGCATATTTCCATCTAATCTACTGTTTATAATCTCAAAACATGACGTGACAGTAAAACTTGTGAAAATGAAAAGATGTGGTAAACAGGTTTGTAGAGCTTTTCTCCTGAAATCTTTCGAGTTTCTTAAACAGACAGCGAGAATTTTAGCATAGGAGTAAAACACAAAAAACAACGGAGGAAATACAGCAATGACCAAAAGAAAAAGTCCATATGAATTGTTTACAGAAATGTCTCCACAACTCAGTTTAACGATGGCAAAATAACCACAATAAATACGGTTTAGTTTAAACCCACACATCTTCAGTCTGTACACTAATATAATTCCCATACTATTTTCACAGCAAGGCACAAACCAGCATATAAATAAGATTTTTTTAACAGTGGACATTTTAACAAGTGTTGTATATTGTAATGGTTTACAGATGGACACATATCTATCGTAGGCCATCGCCGATAACAGGGTGAACTCGGACATGGCATAAGTGTAAAGGCAAAAGGCCTGAAATACACAAGCATCAAAAGAAATGATTTGATTATTTGATAAAAAATCTGTTAACAATTTGGGGTAAAAAGCAGTCACTCCAAGAACAGCATTTAAAAGCAGAGCTGCAACAAATATGTACATGGGCTCATGCAGCTGTTTGTGTGTGAATATGACAAGAATGACAAGAACATTGCAGCAAATAATTAATAAGTAGACTGTAAGGCTGAGTACAAAATAAACATATCTGTACTTGTCCAGTTCTACATGTCCCACCAGATTCAAATGTGTACCATTAGTATCCATGAATAACCTCTAAATAAGCCATAAATCACTGAAAAACATTTAACAGCAGATCAGAGCAGTGAGTATATTATCATTCAGGTAGTGTAGTAAGAAGAATAATGTAGCATCAACAGCTGTAGCATCAGTCTTCTAATAAACAGATTTGTGTAAATTTATACCTTCTCATTTAAAGGCATATTTCTTGTTGGTTCAGTGAATGATTGACACACTCAAATCCTGCCCACTTTTTATTAGTTCATTAGTATATGACGTTAGAGGAGCATGATGTAACAGATCCAGGGTAGGCATTCGAACTAAAAACAAGAAAATGAAACAGGAAATAAATAAAAAAATAAATAAAATAAAAACAAATTCCAAACAGTCCAAAAGCAAACAACAGATTTAATACAGCCATGATGTTGGCTATTAGCAGCATAAATTAAATGCTTTGTACAACTCAAATTAGGAAAAGCGGGAATTTTTTCAATTTGAATATAATTAAAACTAAAAGACTCTAATCACGAGTCAATATTTTATTCACAATAAAACATAGAAAACATAACAAATTGAGTTATTGAAGAGTTTGAAGACATCTGGACATTGAGATTTCATTTCTGTTTCTGAGGTCTGAGGTTTGCTGTTGGAATTTGGTCCCATTCTTGTCTGATTGCGGTTTCCATCTGCCGAAGAGTTTGTGGTTTGTGACGTATTTTTGGTTTTATGATGTTTAGATGTTCTCTATAGGTGAAAGATCTGGACTGCAGGCAGGTTAATTCAGCACTCTTTTACTACTTTTGTATGATGGAGCTTGAGTTGGTATCTGCAGATGTTATGGCAGATTGTGTTTACTGGTTTCTGGATGTCTTCCTGGGTCTATTTAGTAATGACAATCACATTCCATGGACTGTTATGTTACACTTTACAGTGCACACTAAACTGGTTCTTACACCCTCTATCACTATTATTTTATATATTGTGGCTTCTTCAACCTAACTAGAGCATAAACACAGGCATGGATTCCAAAATTCCTCCTGAGAGAACATGTGGTCGGCAGTTTGAGTAGGCGGCTTCTTCGGCAGCACAGCAGGCCAAACATTGTGTTGAGGCAATATGATGCAGGGTGAAGCAAAAAAACATTATTTTAAGAAAACAGTGCAGGCTTCATCATCACAGTACAACCCGCATCCCTATCAATTCCTGTTGAGCAGTGAGCCCACAGTGCATCCCTTTTTCTACAGCCTTTCATTGTTGCCATGCTGGGTTCCTATTTGATGTTGGACTTGGGCATTGTGATGACCACTGTGAAGCAGTGGCTTGCCAGGTTGTAGTAGGTCATTTTGATAGCCAATGTAAAGCCACGAGGGTTGATCAAATGTAATGTAAACTGTAGTCTTGGGTCAATGGAGCAGAGTGGGTCAAATTCTGTCCTCGAAACCCCTCGAATTTGAGGAAAGGGGCAGAAAACTAGTCACTGGCAATGATGGCAAGTTAACTCACCCCCGAAAGAGAAAAAAGAGAGACAGAGAGAGAGAGAGAGAAAGAGAGATGGATATTTAAGTGTATTGTTGTTTAAAACTTAAGGACATATTGTGTAGTTCTAGGATTTTTATTAAGACTACCTGTAGCAACATAACTAAAATTTAGAGACAGAAGATCACACAGACATGAGGAATGACTGCAATAAGAGCCTGCCCGCCACACCACCATCAACAATGGTGAGTGAGTGAACGTGTAAGGGTGAAGAAATGACAGCATAAAAATATCCCAGTTCACCAAACACTATACCCATCATCCCTCCAGTTCTGTTTCTTTGCCCAAGAAAATCAGGGGGATGTGGGAAAATGGTGGCTTAGTAATTAAGGTGTTGGAAAGATACTAGACAGACCAGGGTTTAATTTCCAGCACCACCAAGCCACCACTGTTGGGCCCTTGATCAAGGCCCTTAACCCTCAATTGCTCAGTTGTATAAAAAAAGACAAAAATGTAAGTCGCTCTGGATAAGGACGTCTGCCAAATGCTGTAAATATAAATGTGTTTTCAGCCTCGATTTAAACACGGAGACTTTGTCTGAGTCTCGAAAGGTTGTTTTCTAACTATGGGACTTTATAAGAGAAAAATTTGCCCCTCTGCTGTAGTCGTCATTATTTGAGGTACCAACACCCAGGTATTCTGGTCTTCAGAGCAACAACTCAGGGCCTCAACCATTCAAGCCACTACTACACACTTATGCTGCTGCACTTAGACTAACTGGAGCTTATTTATGCACTTACTAGAACACCTAGACAGTACAGAATAACAGTAGTCTAATCGAGAGGTAACAATAGGATTTATATTCCTAATCCAGGTAATGTTATTTACATAAGACTTAAAGGAAAGACTAGAATCAACAACCACACCAAGCATCCACTTCCTAATAACCTTTACACACTCCTCAACATTGTTGGTTTCAAGGGGAGCCACATTATCTAAAGTGTAATGGAACATTAAATCTAGACATTTGGTGGACCAGTCAGCGAGCTAATTAATAGCTGCAAACTGTGAAATTATGACTATATTTTTGATATCTAGAGTATGTCACAGAAGTGAGTACACCCCTTACATTTCTTGTAAATATTTATTATATCTTTTTATGTGAAAACACTAAAGAAATGAAACTCTGCTGCAGTGTAAAGTAGTGAATGTACAGCTTGTGTAACAGTGTAAATTTGCTGTCCCATCAAAAACACACAACACAGAGCCATTAATGTCTAAACCCCTGGCAACAAAAGTGAGTACACCCCTAAGAGGAAATGTCCAAATTGGGTCCAAGTAGCCATTTTCCCTCCCTGTTGTCATGAAACTCGTTAGTGTTACAAGGTCTCAGGTGTGAATGTGCAAATTTGGTGTTATTGCTCTCATTCTCTCATACTGGTTATGGGAGTTCAGCATGGCACCTCATGGCAAGGAACTCTCCGAGGATCTGAAAAAAAGAATTGTAGCTCTATATAAAGACGGCCTAGGCTACAAGAAGAGTGCCAAGACCCTGAAACTGAGCTGGAGCACAGTGGCCAAGACCATACAGTGATTTAACAGGATATGTTGCACTCAGAACAGGCCTCGCCATGGTCCACCAAAGAATTTGAGTGCACGTGCTCAGCATCATATCCAGAGGTTGTCTTTGGGAAATAGACCTATGAGTGCTGATAGCATTGCTGCAGAGTTTGAATGGGTCGGGGTCAGTCTGTCAGTGCTTAGACCATACGCCACACACTGCATCAAATTGTACATGGACAAGTGTGTCTTGCCTACGGTCAAGCATGGTGGTGGGAGTGTCATGTTCTGGGGCTGCATGAGTGCTACCGTTACTGGGGAGCTACACTTCATTGAGGGAACCATGAATGCCAACATGTACTGTTACATACTGAAGCAGAGCATGATCCTCTCCTTTCGGAGACTGGGCCGCAGGGCAGTATTCCAACATGATATCGACCCCAAACACACCTCCAAGACGACCACTGCCTTGCTAAAGAAGCTGAGGGTAAAGTTGATGGACTGGCCATGCATGTCTCCAGATCTAAACCCTATTGAGCATCTGTGGGGCATCCTCAAATGAAAAGTGGAGGAAAGCAAAGTCTCCAACATCCACCAGCTCCGTGATGTCGTCATGGAGGAGTGGAAGAGGATTCCAGTGGCAACCTGTGAAGCTCTGGTGAACTCCATGTCCAAGAGGGTTAAGGCAGTGCTGGAAAATAATGGTGGCCATACAAAACATTTTGAACCCAATATGGACATTTTCTCTTAGGGGTGTAACTCACTTTTGTTGCCAGGAGTTTAGACATTAATGGCTGTGTGTTGAGTTTTTTTTGATGGCACAGCAAATTGACACTGTTACACAAGCTGTACATTCACTACTTTACATTGTAGCAGAGTTTCATTTCTTTAGTGTTTTCACACTATTAAAAAGATATAATAAATATTTACAAGAAATGTAAGGGGTGTACTCACTTTTGTGACTGTAATTCAAATGTTAATATTAAATCAAGAGTGACCACTACTATGAGTTTGTCCTATAACACTCTGATTAATTCTTACAAAATCTAAAATAGACACAACTGCTGTTCTTGGGGAGCCTTCCTGATTATCAAAATGTATATTAAAGTCGCCATTAATTAATGCTTTGTCTAAGAAAGTGTCCTAATCTGCAATTCATAGTCGGGCAATGGGGGTCTATAATTAATAATTATTAGAATGAAATGCTTCACTTGCTTTTGGACTCCAGATATTTTATGTTGATATAGAAAACTTCAGATGTATTTTATTTGTGTTTATTTTTTTGTGTGATGCTTAGATTATTATTATTTGAAAAAGCTGCAATGCCGCCCCCTGCTATTTACAACAGGCTGATTTATATAATAATAAGTAGGAGGACTAGCTTCATTTAATGCGATATATACATTCTGTCTAATCTAATATTTTTTGATCTGTAATAATTTCATTCCTAATCATCAATGTTATGTAAGAGATCTAATATTTAACAGACCGATCTTCAGAACAGAGGTGCTTGCTGTGTATCTACTCTTACTCAAGTAACTTAAACAATTTTCTGAATATTTCTACATTTTGGTTTTGTTTGGGAGACTGACACAGTCTCAATTTGGTTAAACCTGAGCGATGACTATGCAACTAACAGACAGTCGGTTTAGCCTGTGTGTCTGCTCCCTGGCCGGGAACTGATTGATACCATCAGAACTAGTTCTGTTCTGAGAGTTTGTCCTACCCATATGGGATGAATGCTGTCAAAATTGCTTCAGTTATTTATGAAGCCCACATTTTTTTTGGTTCACCAATCAGACTTTCAGCAGTTCAGCAACCTTAACGTGCTGTAAGCCACATCGCCACACCACATTGGGATAGGGCTAAAGCATATTACAGCATCAGACATTGCCTTGGTTAACTAACTTTAATGTTACTCTTACTAACCTCGGACTGTCGAAGGTGCATGTCATATCTTAGAGAACCTGTGCTTTTCTAAAGAACTAAGCTGACCTGCTGTGTCTGGCCTACACCTGACCTCTATGCCGGAGTCGTGGGAATGCTAACTTCACCTAAGACACATGCTTAGTTGGCAACCATTCACCTAACTGTGGGGCTGTAATGCTGAAGTTAGAGTGATATTAACTTTACTTAGGGCATCCAGACTACAGATACTACAATGCTCTGATTATTAATTCAATTCAATTCAATTCAGTTTTATTTGTTTGGCGCTTTTTACAATGGTGATTGTCACAAAGCAGCTTTACAATTGAAGAAATTATAAAACAGAATTTAAACATAAATCAGTTTGTCCCTGATGAGCAAGCCGGTGCGACGGTGGCAAGGAAAAACTCCCTGAGATGAGATAGGAAGAAACCTTGAGAGGAACCAGACTCAACAGGGAACCCATCCTCATTTGGGTGAAAACAGGTAGCAGGGATCATGAGGTTACATTGTGTGTGTGTGAACAACTATAATCATCAGTCCTTAGCAAGCAGCCGGAGCGTCTTTATGGCGAAGTGGGTCGTCCTAGATCGCCCGGTGATGCAACATCCGCTGGGCGGGTCACAGTGAAGGGTCCCACAGGACCGGGTCGGAGGTGGGGACTGGATCACCGGCAGCTCCGTTGTGGCGTATGTAACTCAACAGTGTGAGAGAGAGAGAGAGAGAGAGAGAGAGAGGGAAGGAAGGCAAAAAGAAGAAAGCAGTTAAGTGAGATTGTAATCACACGGTTTGGAGTGATTAAGTGAATAATGTAGAGTAAAACTGGGACTCCGGCGAGACTAACTAGGTCAGCATAACTAAAAGGAGAACCAGAGGGAAACACAGACATGAGGGCTCCCTGATATGTTAAGCAACCAGCCGCTCTCATCATCAACACCGTGATCAATAAGAGAGGGGAAGACATCTAACATCCCATAATACTCAACACCCATCAGTCCCCAGATCTGCTCCTTTATCTAAGGGGAATCAATAAAAAATGCTTGATTAAATAAGTATGTTTTTAACCTGGACTTAAACACTGACACTGTGTCTGATTCCCGAACATACATAGGGAGGTTATAACATAGCATTGGGGGTCTGTGAGAAAAGGCTCTGCCCCCTGCTGTAGTTTTTATAATACGCAGTACTGACAGGCAGCCTGCATCCTTTGATCGAAGTAGGCGTGACGGAACGTAAGACACCAGAAGTTCGCTTAAATCCTGTGGTGCGAGACTATTTAGAGCTTTATAAGTTAACAGTAGTATTTTAAAATCGATGCGGTGTCTCACTGGGAGACAATGCAGTGTGGATAGGACCGGCGTGATGTGCTCGTATCTTTTAGTTTTAGTGAGAAATCTCGCTGCTGCGTTCTGGACTAACTGAAGTTTATTAATGCACCTAGTCGAACATCCAGACAGTAAAGCGTTACAGTAATCCAGCCTGGATGTGATAAACGCATGAACTAATTTTTCGGCATCAGTAAGCGACAAGATATTTCTTATTTTAGCGATATTTCTGAGATGATAAAACGCTATCCTGCTAATATTGTCGACATGGGCTTCAAATGAGAGATTGGAGTCTAAAATCACACCCAGATCTTTTACTGTTGCACTCGGTGAAACAGAAAGACTGTCTAGGGTTAAGGTGTGATCAGGAAGCTTACTTTTAGCTACCTGTGGTCCTAGAACCAGAACCTCCGTCTTGTCAGCGTTAAGCAAGAGGAAATTGCATAACATCCAATCTCTTACTTCCTTCACACATTGCTCAATTTTATTAAACTGGCCTTTCGCATCAGGCCTCGATGAGACGTATAACTGTGTGTCATCAGCGTAACAGTGGATGGAAACTGATATCATGCTTACGAATTATGTTTCCCAGAGGCAGCATGTAAGAGAGAGAAAAAGAAGTGGGCCTAAAACCGAGCCCTGTGGAACACCATACTTTACAAGGGAGCACGCAGAATAATCATCATTTAAATCTACAAACTGATAACGATCGGTTAAATAGGACCTGAGCCACGCAAGAGCTGTACCTTTAATTCCTACTGATTTTTTCTAATCTGTGAAGAAGAATATCGTGATCTATGGTGGCGAAAGCCGCACTAAGGTCAAGTAATATAAGCAACGAGACACAACCTTGGTCGGATGCCAGTAAGAGGTCATTAGCTACTTTGACCAGTGCCGTCTCTGTGCTGTGGTGAGGCCTGAATCCTGATTGATAAAGTTCGTGTATGTTATTTCTTTGTAAATATGAACATAACTGCTGCGCTACTACCTTCTCTAGGATTTTAAAGATAAACGGAAGGTTAGATATCGGCCTGTAGTTCCACAGCTCATTGTGGTCGAGGTCAGGTTTCTTAATTAAAGGTTTTAATCACTGCTAATTTAAAAGATTTGGGAACATACCCACTGCTGAGAGAAGAGTTAACTATTTTCAACAGGGGTTCTGATACTGCCGGTACTATCTGCTTAAGAAAGTGTGGTTGGTATAAGATCTAACACACAAGTTGACGGTTTTGTGGAAGAGATGAGTGCGATTAGGTTTTTCTCTTCCAGAGGAGTGAAATTTTCTAAGTTCTGATCTGATGCGGTTTAGTTGATCATCAGAATCATTCGAAAGGTCTGGTTTTTAAAGCGTGAATTTTTCTGCCTAATGTTTGCAATTTTATTATCAAAAAAGTTCATGAAATCCTCACTGCTGCACGCAGTTATGGTGCAGGTTTCTGAGGTCGTCTTATTCCTAGTTTAATTTTGGCGACGGTGTCCGAATAGAAATCTAGGATTATTTTTATTATCTTCAATAAGGTTAGAAAGATACGTTGATCTATTTACACTAAGAGCTTTTTTATAAGCTAGAATTCCCTCTTTCCATGCTGCCTGGAAAACCAGCAATCTAGTTCGGCGCCATTTACGTTCTAGTTTACGGGCCGCTCTGTTTTAAAGAGCGTGTGTGTTCATTATACCATGGAGCGAGTTTCTTATCTTTTAATTATTTTTTCTTTTAACTGGAGCCACATTATCTAATGTAGAGCGGAATGCGGCATCTATATATTCAGTCGCCTGCTCGAAGTTCTGTTGGATCAGACGGCGATCCAATGACAGAAGACAATTCTGGAAGACAATTAATAAAGCTCTGAGCAGAAGTTGATGTAAGTGTACGTTTAAAGCGGTAGCGCGGCGCTACATGTGCACTATTAGTATGACGCATTTTAAACGATATAAGATGGTGATCAGAAATAATTTCGCACTGAGGAGTTGTTACTATATTACTTATACTTATTCCGAGAGATAGTATTAAATCTAACGTGTGACCTGCTTTATGAGTGGGTCCCATTACACACTGATTTACTCCCACTGAGTCGAGAAGAGACATAAATGCTGTTCTCAGCGGGTCGTCTGAGTTTTCAAAATGAATATTAAAGTCTCCAGCAATTAATGCTTTATCAGCGGAGACAACCAGGTTAGATAGAAAATCTGCAAATTCACTAAGAATTACCATTCTCTACAATGTCTCTTAATGCTGCAATTCTCTCCATGTTTTAGTGCTAACTAACACATTTATCACAAGTTACTACTAATAACAGTAAACAAAGTTGGAG
Organism: Bagarius yarrelli; assembly: GCA_005784505.1. Lineage (NCBI taxonomy): Eukaryota > Metazoa > Chordata > Actinopteri > Siluriformes > Sisoridae > Bagarius > Bagarius yarrelli. The sequence goes on from VCAZ01000021.1 coordinate 28,661, forward strand.
GTGTCAGACCTGAAGTTTTTGAGGTTTTCTTTGGGAGTGACAAGGTTGGACAGGATTAGGAACAAGAACATCAAAGAGATGGATCATGTTGGACATTTTCGAGACAAATGTAGAGAGAACTGACTGAGATGGTTTGGACATGTGCAGAGGAGAGAGAGTGAAAATATCGCTGGAAGGATGTTGGACATAAAACTGCAGACAGGGGATGAAAAGAAAAAAAGGGAAGTGGAATAGTTTTAATAAATAAAAACATTTATATTACAGTATTTGGCAGACATCCTTATTCAGTCTAGTGTTTCTAGTTTAGTAATTTTTTTTACTACTATTGTGTATTTAAACCCCTGTGTTTCTGCCTCTAGTGTTCATCTCATGTCAAGTAAAGTCAAGTTAAGTTTTGTCCAGTTAAGTTTATCTCTTTGTAAATGAACTTCACTTGGGGTTTTTTACAATGAGATTAGAGGAGCATGATGTAACAGATCCAGTACTGAATGTGTGTTAGGATCCATTTGCAGGAGTTTAGTTAACAATACAGCAAAGCAAGTAAACCGATACAAGAAATTGTGTTAACAGAGGCGTATTCGAAGAAAGAACTTAAATTGCTTTTTTATAAGGTTTTTGCTATCCATTGCAGCAGACCATTGTTGGTAACCACAAAATTTGGCCTGCCAGGTACTAGCAAATCTCTTCAATAGGCCATTAGATGTTAAGGGATTTCTCTTCCACTGAATCATTTTTCCCTTTAGAGACCTGTGGCAGAAATGAGCCCAGGACTGATGTGTGTGTGTGTGTGTGTGTGAGTGGTTGTTTGTCTGTACGCTAAATGTAGTGCATAATAACCTAATATATAAATTAGGTAGCTAATTACTTAATGCAGGGGTGTCCCAATTCCGGTTCATGGAACAAAAACGGCACACAGCTTGTCTGTTGAAATGCATTATATGTGCATAATTTACAATTAACACGAGTGACAACAATTTGATCATTCGTATACCCTGTTATTTGTTTAGAACACAAGAAATCCTAAACGCACCAAAAGCAGAAGAGCGCGACGATTATTAAATCTGGCCCTGATTTAAAAAAAAAATGTACAAAAAAACCACACAAACTTAAAGTACAAAACAATTTGTAATATATTTGATGAAAAGAGATTCAGTTCAAAAGTCCAACAGATTTTGTTTTATAAAGCTTATTTTTAGTTTAGATTAGACAGAGCAAATTTTATTTTATTTCAATTGTGATTTATTATCTGTGTTAAAGTATTAAAGATCAAATACCTTTCTCACCTTTCTCTAATTCCAAAGGGAAAAGGACTTCAGTTTGTTTTATGATTATTTTGTGTTGTATTTGTTGGTTATTAAGTTTTGTCTGTTTCATAAGTCAGCAATAAGTAACACTTTCCGATATAATGCGTTTTCATATGATTTAAACACTGATAGTGTTGTGAAATTAATGAACGCAGAATAATTGTGATTATCTTAAAACCATGATTATTCCTCAGAATATAATTGTGCCAACAAAATCTAGAATTGTTGCATTCGATGGTTTTTTAAACTATTACATAATCAAAAACATAACTAATATTTCGTCTTAATGTGAATCCACACACACTGTTCGTAAGCTCTTAGTGTTTCTGTCAGCGTCGCCTATTCCATCCTGTTTGATCCAACTGGATGCTGTATTTCTGGTTGGAGTTTCATCACATAAAGTTTCTGCTGAGGTCAGACTCACATCTGGATATTAGCACTTCTTTAATTCTTCAGTAGACCAAGACGGCATCCCTGTTGCTGCAGTCAATTTTGTGTTCTCAGGTTTCCATCATTAAAACTTTGGAGGGGAGAAATTTAAGATAAAGAATTTTTGGATTATGAATTTTACATTAAGTAATTTTCTTTTCTTAAAAATATCTTTCTTTAAGTCCCTTCAGAGGAGTTTTCAGCGGGGTTTAATTAGGAGCATTGTGTTATGTTCTGTAAAAAACACTCAGGGGATTTGAGCCCAGTCCCTGTGGGATTAATGTCCTGATGCTGGACGACTGCCCAAGTCTCTAACAAACATGTTTATGGTCATGTATCACACTTAAAAAAAGAAAGAATAACAACAAATAAGCCCTTTAGAGACTAAGTTAGTCGTTGGAAAGGGATAATGAGGATAATGAAGTTCTCTCCATCCTGTGTGTGTGTATGTGTGCGTAAAGGGCTCAGTGTATTTAGTGTAGTGCGTGTAAACAGATATTGTTTTGAATTGCGAGTAAACATATTGTGTGTCTATGGAAAAATTAACCTTTTAAACAGGTGAACATGTCAGACTTCAGCCGTGTTTTAAAGCTACTTTGCTGCATTTATTGAGTTAATTTATTGAATCTGAGCAGGTGGAATAAAGTGATAGGTGGAAGCTCAGTGTTTAAATTGCACAGTTGTATAAATCAAATAATTGTAAGTCACTTTGGATAAGGTCATTTGCCGAATGCTGTAAATGTAAAGGTAACCTTCAGGAGTATAAAGGTATCATATGATATACTATAGGTTCCCTAGTAAAAACCCTAACCATAGATGGTAACAGGATATTAAGCCATTTATAAGCCCTTTTTGAGCCCTTCATGAGGCCTGATCTCAACACTATTAAACATCTGTAAAAAGATAAAGAAAACAGTGTGCAGGAGGCACCTTTTAAAGCTCAGAGAGTTTTTTCAGAAGAGCAGACCAATATACCTGTTAACAGATGCGGAAGTCTCCCTGTAAACTTCCACACTCACTGGTTAGCTGGGAGACGTGGAAGCACATTGATAAATTCAATAATTCAGAATATTGTAGGTTGGATTTCCAGCACCAACAATGCTCCCCCCCCAACTGCTCATATGGATAGAACATATCAAAGCTAAATGTGAACTGATTGGTGCTAATGCAATAAAATATTTAGCTTAAGGGTACCGATTTTTTTTTATTTTCTATTTCTTTTCCATTTGTTTTATTGTTTTAAAAATGTTATAAATTTCCTAGTTTGAAATGATAATGAGGTAAAGCTTTTAAACATTTAATGGGCATATTTAAGCCTGTGAGCTGTCCTCAGTTTGTGTCTTGCTGTCAGGGGCCTCGCTAGCAAATTTGGGCCCTTTGAGCGTATATGAGGTTGGGCTACCTACCCCCTGCATTCCACTGCTAGTACTGGTACTACTAATAAAACAGGCCCTAAGAGTGGTCCTAACATCCCCCCCCCCTTTGCAGCACCCCTGCTGCAGCTTTTCAGTTTGTAACTGAATATTTAGATATTCAACTAAATATTTAGCTGCATAATATTCAACTTAATATGATGTTTATAATATAATATTATAGTATGTGTTCCATTAGGCCTAAAACATTCTATACAAATTAATATAGATATAAAAACTAAAAATTGAAATAAATGTTTAATACAGATTGGACTGTTTTAAAGTCCATGAGTAAAACATGCAGAAACACTAAAACCCTAGAAAACATTATTTATCAGAAATTTTTGCACAATGGAGAAAATTTTTTTTTCAGTCAAGATTCTGAATTTTTCTGGAACAGCATTTGTCTCAGAAGTAAAGGCTAATGATTCATTCTGTTTATCCATGTTAACAGTGATGATCTGAATGTGTGTGTCATTAAAGTTCAGAGGTTAAGGAAAGAGAAACTGTATCTGCAGAAAAAAAGGCTGCAAAAATCGTACAGTATGGGATTAGTGAATACGTTCGTCATTATAAATTAGTTTTAGATTAGTTTTTTTTTTTAAATAAATCCACCGATTCTTTTATCCTTTATCTCAGTGGAGAATTAAACTGACCTGACCTGAGTAATTGTCATGTGTGTCTCAGGACGGAGTGGCGACACTCCTACCTGTAATACGTATTTACAGAGCTACATAAATACATAAATAAACCCGACTCTTTAACTCAGTCATGTGTACAACATGATCTTCTAAATTCCTTTCTGTAAGTAGCGTCTGCTTTTAACTAATGGATTATTCGAATGGTACATATTTGTCTCTGGAGGGTCATGTGGCGCTGGAGAAATACAGATATCTTTATTTTGTATTGGTTCTTGTAGTTTACCTGTTGATTATTTGCTTTAACGGTCTTGTGATTTTCGTCATTTTCATAAACAAATGTCTTCATGAGCCCATGTACATTTTTATTGCTGCTTTGCTTTGTAACGCTCTTTATGGATCAACGGCACTTTTTCCCAAACTGCTCACTGATTTTCTGTCTGAAAGACAAATCGTCTCCTATGAAGCGTGTACATTTCAGTCGTTTTTTATTTACACCTACGCCATGTCCGAGTTCACCCTGTTATCAGCGATGGCCTACGACAGATACGTGTCCATCTGTAAACCGCTGCAGTATGCTACAATCATAAACATGTCCACTGTGAGAAAGCTCTTATTCTGCTGTTGGTGTGTGCCTTGCTGTGAAAATAGTATAGCACTAACATTAACATTTCAGGTTAAACTTTGTAGATACAAGTTAAATAGAATTTACTGCAATAATTCCTCAGTTGTTAAATTAGGTTGTGGAGATATATCTGTAAGAAACTCCTACACAATTTTCCTTTTTGTCGTGGCTGTAATTCCTCCAGTCATCTTCGTGATCTACTCGTACATTCGAATACTTCATGTCTGCCTTCAGAATTCAAAGGATTTTCGAAGAAAAGCTTTTCAGACCTGTTTCCCACATCTACTCATCTTCATCAGCTATACAGTGACATCATGCTTCGAGGTTATTAATAACCGACTGGAATCCAAAGAAATTCCTCAGATTATTACTATGATCATGTCTGTGGAAAATATGGTAATTCCTCCGCTATTCAATCCCATAATATATGGAGTGAAAATGCAGAAGATTTATGATGGTATCAAAAAACTGATTTGGAAACAAAAGTGATGGTCTATATTTTATTTTTAAGATTACATTAGCAGTCTGTAAACCCCACTTTAATTACAGTGACTGGAGGATATCGTAGTGTCGTGTTTATGTTTAGTTTCTAATGTTCACTGAAATGTTTCAGGACTGAGTGGTGTTTGTGCTCCTTTTTATTAAATTCTTAACCAAAATAATTACAATTCCTGTCTGTGTTTATAGTTTAGATAAAAATCTTTAACAAATCGAATGTATTTTATTTCTGTAAAGTTTCTACTGTAAAATTATTATTTAAAAAATATGATTAGTCTTTTTTCTCCTTGCTGTGTTTCTCTTCCATGTAAAGCTTTTCTAAGTAACTGATTTTATCTTTACTGGGGTTTATTTTGCAGTGGTTAATAAAATCTCTACTGAATTCATCTGTTTGACATCACCATCTTTCTGTTAATCTCTTAAGTCATCAGTTTATTTTCATTTAATCACATTTGGAATGTGATCACAAAAAGCATTGTGTATAAAATGTACACACTGTACACACACACAGATACACCCTGTACACACCTTAAACACACGGATTATTACGCAAAACGCTTTGTTTCCCTGTGATCCTATAACATTTACATTTACATTTACAGCATTTGGCGGACGCCCTTATCCAGAGCGACTTACATTTATCTCATTTATACAAGTGAACAATTTGGGGTTGAGGGCCCCACTTCCTCCGATAAAATTATAAAATCTGGTGGACTCTGACAGCAGAAAACTTCTAACTCTCTGATGTATTTTTCTGTATTTGGGAGCTTATTTTATTTGTTTTATTATTTTTATAGTAGATCTTTGGCCCTGTTGGTTATGGGGACAGTGGTGGCTTAATGCTTAAGGTGCTGAGTTGTTGATCTAAAGACCAGGAAGACCTGGGTTCAAGCCCCACCACCTCAGTCAGCCACCGTTGGGTCCGTATGCAAGACCTTTAACCCTTCCTGCTCCAGGGGCACAGTATTATAACTGACCCTGTGCTCTGACCCCCAACTTACTTAAATGGGATATGTTTTATTGTGCTGTAAAGTATAAGTGACAAAAACATTTCTTCTTCTTTCCTATTGTATCTACAACATGTGGCAGATGTTTTTTTTTATACATTTCTCTCATTTAACAGAGATCAGTGCAATGCTCAAGGGTCCAACAGCAGCAGTGGGTCAGTCACGGGATTTAAACTCACAACCTTTTCAGCAACCTTCTCAATATGGAAGCCTTAGGGCCTGTTTCACACACAGGCTAAGAGGTCATCAGGACGAGCTGATTGTTTGCGTACACTCGGGCTCATGCAGGAGAAACTGACGACTTTCGTGAAAATAAACAATATTGTGTTGTGAAGAAGAAATAAGCACTCGATTTCCTGAAATTATTTTTTTTTAACTGAATTATTTTCTGGCAGAATGATGAGAATCGGGATCAACTGTATGTGATATAGACGTGTCTGTTTGTACTGTAATGAAGACCTGAGAGATTTGATTTACATTAAAAATAATATCAAGCTAATTATTTCTCGGGTTTGTTTTATAAAGATATTTTAAGGAGTTTTTATCTGCAGTTCTTCATGTTGTGTGTTTACCAGTGTTTAAGGACTTCAGATGTCTAATGGGAAAACGTTATAAGCATTAAGTTATTTTCTGTAATAAGAGCTCGGGGGATTTCACCATACTTCCTGTGAGATTAATGTCCCGAGGCTGGACAAATGTCTGAGTCCCTAATAAACATCTTTATCATCTTTATAACATTGTTATCACACTAATGGAGAATAACAACAAATAATTACTTTAGAGACAAAACTCTCCTCTGGGGACTGATTCAGTCCTCCGAATTCTTTAGTTTATCAAATACGAATAATACCGATATTATTAGATTAATCTTCCTCCCTCTAAGTACTTTACTGATAACACTGATAGACTGAGCTCTGCAGTGTGCTGCTCTAACAGACCTTCCGTAACATATAAAGGCAATAACATAATTCAGAAGAATTAAACTGTCATTGCCAAATAGAATAAATCCATACTTTTGTTTAGGACAGATGCTAAAGTAGGAGCTAAAGAACAGACTAATGAAACTGAAGCAGGTTGAGATCAAAAAAATTGATTATTATGGTAAGATAAGTGCCTCACTTGTCGTGGAAGGGGAAGGACACACACACCTGTCCTGCAGTGACCAGAGGGATTTAGAATTATTTATCTGGTAGATAAATATTATCCAGATTATTGATAACGATAAAGAAAAATGTTATGTTCTTTTAATTAACATCTGAAGTGTCTCGCTGGGAGAAATTCAGCTTCAATTACATGTTCCTCAATCCACTCTGTCAGACATGATGTGCGTATTAGTGCATTATCAGCCTGATACTGCAGCCCAAACCAACACTGATCCTTTCCCAAGCTTAACTCGGGCCTGTGACACATAGCTGGGCATGAACTCATCATAGCCTGATGACAAAGGAAACCTACTCTTTGATCTGTGACCAGCAGGTCAAAAATTTGCGATGCACATAGTTTATTACCCAAAGAAACTTCAAGAAAGAATAAATATTAACATTTGTAACCCGGAAAAGTTTCTTACGTTGTTTTACATTATTTGAATCATAAATATCCTGTAATTTTAACAGCAACATGTAAATATTTTATATCCATCTGTGGGAGAAGAATGAATTATCAGTGATACGACATGTGTTCACCTGTAAACTGCTACAAAACACAGCTCTATTGGAAAGATGTCCACTGTGAAAAGACTAATTTCTGTGTTGCTTTGTCCCTAGTTGTAAAAACGTAATAGCGATGGTGTTAATGTTTCAGTTTAATTTTAATTTATATAAAATATATTGCAATAATGTTTCAGTTGCTAATTGAAGTTGTGGAGACATTTCTGCTTATAACTCATACAGACTGTCGGTTTAAGAAACTCGAAAGATTTCAGGAGAAAAGCTCTACAAACCTGTTTACCACATCTCATTTTCACAAGTTTTACTGTCACGTCATGTTTTGAGATTATAAACAGTAGATTAGATGGAAATATGCCTCACATTATTACTATGATCATGTCAGTGGAAAATCTGGTTATTCCTCCTTTAATAAATCCCATTATATATGGACTGAAACTGAGGGAGATTTTTCATCGAATTAAAGGAATGTTCTGGAAAAGAACAAAAATATCGTTTTAAACTGTAGTATTTAGTCTGTTGGTGGGTTTATTAGACTGATTTTGTAAATATTCGTGGCTTTTTAAAATATCAGTTATAGAAGCCGCACTAGAAATGTCTCATGGTGTCCTACTGATACTCACCGTATCCAGTGAAGGTACCTTATTCAGTCTGGAGGAAATATGGCTTGTTAAGTGTGTAAGCTGCTGGATGTTCAGTAACTATTTCTCCATCATTAATAGTAACTTTCATTTTAATAGGTGTTTGTTAGCTTTCATTCAAATGTTAGTTTTAAAATATCAAAGAACTCAGGGGTCTTTTAGAAGTGCCGGGTGTTGAACTTTAACCCACCACTTCTTCTGGAATGTTCTAGAAGAAAACGCAGAGCTTTTTAGAATAAAATGTTGTTTTATTTGTTTGTTTATGTTCATTTTCACACACTGTAATATATGAATGATTATGTTAATGGAGACCTGGCAGAAGTTGTTTCTCCACCACATGTTTACTTTGTGTTCTGGTGTGTGTTCTGAGTGTTGTTCTGGTAATACACATGACTCTAATCGCTGTTTTTGCATTTGATTCATTCTGCATATCATTTGTTTAACAAAGACAATTAAAAGATACAGATTTGACTTTATTTAAACACAAACACACATTTTTCTGCTGCACATGAAGATCATCCAGCATTCATCTCGAATCTGCATGTGTTCCGATCTCAAACACTTCTGTCTGTATGTCTGACTGAAGCAGCAGAAAGTTAGTGCAGATCCACCGTCTAATGTCCTTTTTAATATTAGTAATCTGCTGTCCCTCATCGGACTGCACTGAACCATATAACAGGGTGTCATCATCAGAACAATGGATGCCAACACCCTGTGAGGGAGCAGCTAAAAGGAGAAAAGCAGTAGGCCTAAAACAGAACCTAGAGGAACACCGAGCATTACTGTAGTAAGCATGAAGTCAATATGAACATCTAAATCTGATAATCATCATTAAGATAAGAGCTGTGACAGGTAGAGGGCTGTAATTGTAACTCCCACAATCTTTTCTAGTCTTTGAAGGAGATCCAGTAACAGCAGCAGGGAGACACAAGCCTGATCAGAGACCAGCAGCAGGTCATTATCTACTTTACCCAGTGCTGTTTCTGTACTATGATAAGGAAAAAGGTAACACAGTCCTTACTAATCACACCACGAGTAAACTTTTCTCAGAGCTCATCATGTCCTGTTGTCTTGTCTGTCTGGACTCTCAGCTCGTCCTCTGTGATTTTTCCATCAGCATTCTGATCCTGACTGGTGAACATCTCTCTGATGATGACATCAGCATCCATCGAAGGGTGGAGACGACCTTTGCTCAATGACACCTGCAGTCTGATGAACACTGTGAACTAGAGACAACAAGTGATTTAACATGGAACCCTAATGTGATGTCATGTCATAAATCTATACAAAGAATAATAGTAAATTCACCTTAATTAATTTGGTGAACCAATTAGTACCAAACAGATAAAAACAGATACTTTTCCTGAATTTTGTCCTAGGTCTATTTTTTTGCATAAATTTGACCTAATAGATTAAAAAAAATTTAGATTAAAAGTGCAGGCAGACAGATATCCCAGGTGTTGTACTAATATTCTTCTTTGGGTTTGGTTAAAAAGACATTATTTTAAGTCAACATAAGCACAAATATGTTTTTAAAATGTTAAACAAAAGTTTTATTTTCAATGTTTAGACTAATAACTGGAATAATAATTACAAATTAAGGCAATATTATATATTGCCTTTAAATATATCTTTTTAAAGTTAGAGTTAGGTTTGGGCTAATAAACGAATATTTAAGTAATATTCTATAGAGGGAAATTGAGTAAACATTAAAAAAAACTGGATCATGGCTTATGACCTCTGCTTGGTTTTTGGTTTTGATTCTTTGTCTAGCATTTTGGATTTGTAAGCCTGTCTTATTTTGGATTATTGTGTACCGACTTTTGCTTGCTCTTTGATAAGTTTTTGAGCTGCCCTTCTTTTTTAAATATATAGTCATTCTTTACACTCCGACCTCTGCTTCACAGAATACGTCGCTGTCGCAGAATCCAGCAACCATAGTGAATTACTACGCTCAAGCTCTGCAAGCTTCCCAAGCTCAACTAGCTGCGTTGCAAACTGCGCCGCAACAGCAACCCCAGCTGCGGCTTAGCACGGGGATTTCTACAGTTCATTTCTCCCTACTGGATAAGTTCAACAGCACCCCGGGGCGTTTCAGGGGTTTTTTACGACAGTGTCACATTTCCTTCAGACAGTAAGAAGTGTGCATTTGTTTTGACACTACTTTTTGGCAGAGGTTTAGACTTGGGCTTTGGTCATTTGGGATTCTGATCTGCGAATGCTATCTGGCTGTGCAAAGCAGAATGAGGTAGCTTTAAAATCTTTGTTTAAAGGCGGTTTAAACACACAACTTCAGGCGGAATTTACCTGTCGAGATGACTCAGGATCATTTTCTCAATATGTCCCTAAGGCTGTTCAGCTGGATAACTTACTGCACATCAGCCCCCATGTAAAGCATGAAAATGCTGCGCGGCCCCTGTGCACCACAGTGATTACTGCTCACAAAAACTCAGAACCCATGCAGGTGGGGTTCACAAAGCTTTCTCCTCAAGAACATCAGCGCAGGTTACAATCAAAGCTTTGTTTCTTGTTGTGGGGGGCCCAATCACTTCAGTGCCGCTTGAGAGTAAAATCTTCACAATACCCTGTCAAAGTAAGTCACGCACTCTTTCACCTACCACATGTCCCACACTGCCCACTTACATCATCACTGACTCTGTGCCATATATGTTTTCAGTGCTAGTTAACTTTAATCCACAGTCAAGTGGTCAAGCAACTCAAACTTTGTCCCTTACCCTGCATCCCACTGCTCCAGATTTCTGCTGTTGATTTGCAATCCATTGGCCCAGGTATCACTTGCTGCACAGTCATCACCACCTTGCGAGTAGGAGCTCTTAATCTGAAGCAATTATCAGTCCACATCTTTTCACCCAAAAATCCCATAATTCTGGGGTTTCCGTGGTAACAGACTCACAACCCCAGCATTTTCTGGACTTATAAGGACATTACTTACTGGTATGACCATTGTCAATATAACTGTCTACGCCCTGCCATTTCTTGCTACCCAAGTGAAAAGTTCTGTAAAGTCTGATTTTGCCAAGTTCCCCAAGGAGTACCATGACCTCCTGGAAGTTTTTAACAAAGCCAAGGCATCTGAACCACCCCCTCACAGCCCGGGGGATTGAGCCATAGAGCTGTTTGTGCATGTCCACTGTCACAGCCAGAGACTCAAGCCATCAAGGACAGCAAGTACTGTAATGATTATGACCTCCCACCACCAGATGGCGTCATCACTAAAGTACTATGTTCCCGGTAATATTTCCCGTGCCACTTCCTATATAAGCTAGATTCCAGAACTCTCTGTTGTAGAGTATTATTCAGCTCATACCAACATACCAAGTGTTCTTGTTTTCTATCTATGTTCACGGTTTTGATCTTTGCTTGGTTTTTGGTTTTGATTCTCTGTCATTTTGGATTTTTTTTGACTGGTCTATTTTGGTTTTTTTTGTGTACCGACCTTTGCTTGCATTTTATGTTTTTGAACTGCCTTCTTTTTTAAATAAAGTCATTCTTCACAAAATGGATTCTACTTTACCCTCTACTTCACAGATAGATAAATGGATGGATGGACAGACAGACAGACAGACAGATAGATGTATTGTGTTCATTATAGATTCTGTAGGAACCCACTTATAGTGGTGGACACACTCTTTATAGTGGTGGACAGACTCTTTATAGTGGTGGACACACTCTTTATAGTGGTGGACACACTCTTGATGTAATATTAACATTTGAATTAGATATAAAATATAGTCATAATTCCAGAGTCTGCAGCTATTTCAGATCATTACATTATCTCCTTTAAAATCGGCCTCAGTTATATTATAAGTACTTTGCCACGTACATTCATGTCAACTACACCAGCAAACTTTATTAATAATTATCCAGAGTTATCGACATTGATTAGTTCGCTGTCTGATCCCACAGAGCTTGACTGGGCTACCCAATATTTAAATTCAACATTCCGTTACACTTTAGATGATGTGGCTCCCCTTAAACCAAAATGATCAGGGAGAAAAAAATAAGCACCATAGTATAATAAGTATACACACACACCTTAAAACAGACCGCTTGAAAATAAAAATGTAACTGACGTCAAACTAAATTGTCAGTGTTTTTAATAGCCTGGAAAGAAAGAGAGTGTCTTTTAAATAATAAAAAAGCTGTTAGTGCCACTAGATCTGCATATTTTTCCAACGTCATAGGAACAAACATAACCCTAGATGTTTATTCGGTACCATAGCAAAATAAACAGGAAATAAAAGCTCATCAGTAACATGTTCACCATCAAGGTAGTGATGAACTTTTGGAATAATAAAATTGAAAATATTAGTTAAAAAATCCAGATAGCAGATAATTGTCACGACTTTGCCCTTCAACCACCAGAGGGCGCCATCACTGGAATACTAGCCGCCTCCCTTTCACTTTTTAATAATATAATATTCAACTTCATTGTGGAAGGTACGTGTACAGAGCCAATGAAATACATTTTTCGCATATCCCACCTTAGTAAGTTCAGAGCGCAGGGTCAGCTATGACACAGCGCCCCTGGAGCAGGAAGGGTTAAGGGCTCTTGCTCAAGGACCCAACAGTGGTTGACTTGCCAGAGGTGGGGCTTGAACCCAGGTGTTTCTGGTCTTCAGATTAACAACTCAGCACCTTAACCATTCGAGCCACCCTGCCGCTGAGAGGCACAATCTTTTCACGAGAGAGATCAGCTCAACAATGTTGAGAAGTGAGTAAAGGATATTAGAGTCAGAGATCTTGAAGTGATAGTTGACTCTGTTGACTCCTTCCTTTGAGGCTCATGTAAATAACATTACCAGGGTTGCCTTCTTTTACCTTTAGTTCCAAAATACCAGATTTTTAATACCAAAATTAGTTACAGGATGCAGAAAAACTAGTTCATGCTTTTGTTACCTCTCGATTAGAAGACTGTAACGCTCTACTGACTGGGTTTTCTAGTAAGTGTATAAATAAACTCATTGTTAGTCCAGAACGAAGCAGTAGTTACTAGATCTAGAAAATATAACCACATCACCCTTGTTTTAATTAGTCTACACTGGCTTCCTATTAAATCTCACATTTATTAAATATTACTACTGAACTATAAAGCACTTAATAGTCTCGTGCCTCAGTATCTGAGCGAACTTCTGAGCCATTATTATCCTCCACGCCTACTTATATCAAAAGGTGCAAAATATTTATTGGTACCTAAAATAATAAAAATAACAGCAGGGGGCAGAGCTTTCTCTTACAAAGACCCACAGTTATGGAACAACCTTCCAATTAGTGCTCAGTGTTTAAGTCTAGGATAAATATTTAGTGTTTATTAATTTATCTGTAGTTTTTCTTTAGTAAAGGAGCAGACCTGGAGGGATGATGGATATAGTGTTTGGTGATATTTGTATGCTGTCATTCCTCCACTCTTGGGAATTCACTCAGGTTTGCTGACGGTGGTGTGGCAGGCCGGCCTTTATCCTAGAAATTCCTCATGTCTGTGTTACCTTCTGGCTCTCCTTTAAAGTTATGCTGCCATAGCTAGTCTTGCTGAAGTCTCCAATCTACACAACATGTTCTTAACTCTTACACAACAATATGCTTAATAATACATATCTTTCTCTCTCTCTCTCTCTGGGGCAGGTTTTCCTGGGACTCACTCTGCCTTATTGACCCAAGGCTGCTAACGCAAAAGTCCCAGCAGCCTCTTGAATGATTCCAGGGGAAAAGATCTGCCCAGAAAGAAAAAATGAAGGAATAGCCACTCTGCGCTCTGGGGTCACACAGGCTTATATTAACACTGATTCCAAACTTACTCCCAGAAAGACACAATATTGACTGACTTTAAGACAGAAGACTTTTTTGTGTGTTCACACACAATCTCAATGACTCCAGGTGACAGAGCAGCGTGTTAATCTTGTAAATGAGCTAAGATAAGCCAAGGAGCAGTATTGCATACACACACTGTAAAACCCACTGTCATTGTGGGGACGGTCTGAGCTATGCAGTAAGATCTGCGCCATTATGACTGACAGTGGACAGTGGCTATGGCAGCCTGGCAGCTCAATCGGTCCAGCACAAAAGAATATGCAGTAAGCTCTCAATCATCAGAAAAATATTGTGCTTTAATGATATTGTGATTTAATTGCCACTGCGTTTGCTTTCATATTCTCTCTCTTAGAGTATGTTGTTACTATTGCATAAATTGCACATTGCAATTTGCTTATCTATGACAATTGGCCAGTAAGATGCCTTGACGTTAGCCTATAATCTTTAAAGGAAATGTGAAGGTGGGGAAATTCCAAAGTGGATGCTCCACAGTGTTTAGTGAAGCCAGTTATGGTACACTTCCTGTGTGGTAAAGAGTTTGAATCTAATATTTAGCTGTTGAAACATGAGAAATACTGATAAACATGTCTGTTTGAAAGACCTGCTTTAATATAATTCTAAATCTAAATTTAGAACTTTATGTATATTTTCTGATATATTTAATGTTGGATGATTTTGCTTAATAAACAAAATCTTGACATTTCTGCATCATTTGTAATTAAGCTCTGTTTTCCCCGAGCTATACAATATAAATATAGAAAAACCCCAAAAGTTTGCTTTAGTAATTTAATTAATATAGATATTCGTAACTCAGACAATACTGAACACACAGCCTGCACCTCTGATCTGAAGCTAAGATTGTTAAACATTAGATCTCTTACCTCTAAAGCGCTTATGGTTAATGAAATGATCTCAGATCTGGAGTTTGACATTTTATGTTTAACAGAAACCTGGATTAAACCGGACGAGTATGTAGCATTAAATGAAGCTAGTCCTCCAGCTTTCAGCTACATACATCAGCATCGTCCTAATGTTAGAGGTGGAGGCGTCGCAGTTATCTTTAATAATAATCTAACTATCGTACCGAAACA
Source organism: Bagarius yarrelli (assembly GCA_005784505.1). NCBI lineage: Eukaryota > Metazoa > Chordata > Actinopteri > Siluriformes > Sisoridae > Bagarius > Bagarius yarrelli. The sequence goes on from VCAZ01000021.1 coordinate 43,799, forward strand.
CGGACGAAATTTTAATTCATTTGAAGCTCTCTACAGTAACCTTACATCTGCAGAGACAAATAATAAGCAGAGTCAGTCGATCTCTCTAGTTCTTATTTACAGACCTCCAGGTCCGTACTCTGAATTTCTTAGTGAATTTGCAGATTTTCTGTCTAACCTGGTTGTCTCCGCCGATAAAGCGTTAATTGCTGGAGACTTTAATATTCATTTTGAAAACTCAGACGACCCGCTGAGAACAGCATTTATGTCTTTACTCGACTCAGTGGGAGTAAATCAGTGTGTAATGGGACCCACTCATAAAGCAGGTCACACGTTAGATTTAATACTATCTCTCGGAATAAGTATAAGTAATATAGTAACAACTCCTCAGTGCGAAATTATTTCTGATCACCATCTTATATCGTTTAAAATGCGTCATACTAATAGTGCACATGTAACGCCGAGCTACCGCTTTAAATGTACACTTTCATCAACTGCTCAGAGCTTTATTAATTGTCTTTCAGACTTGTCTTCTGTCAATGGATCGCCGTCTGATCCAACAGAACTCGAGCAGGCGACTGAATATATAGATGCCGAATTCTAGCTTATAAAAAAGCTCTTAGTGTAACTAGATCAACGTATCTTTCTAACCTTATTGAAGATAATAAAAATAATCCTAGATTTCTATTCGACACCGTCGCAAAATTAACTAGGAATAAGACGACCTCAGAAACCTGCACCATAACTGCGTGCAGCAGTGAGGATTTCATGAACTTCTTTGATAATAAAATTGCAAACATTAGGCAGAAAATTCACGCTTTAAAACCAGACCTTTCGAATGATTCTGATGATCAACTAACCGCATCAGATCAGAACTTAGAAAATTTCACTCCTCTGGAAGAGAAAAACTTAATCACACTCATCTCTTCCACAAAACCGTCAACTTGTGTGTTAGATCCTATACCAACACACTTTCTTAAGCAGATTTTACCGGCAGTATCAGAACCCCTGTTGAAAATAGTTAACTCTTCTCTCAGCAGTGGGTATGTTCCCAAATCTTTTAAATTAGCAGTTATTAAACCTTTAATTAAGAAACCTGACCTCGACCACAATGAGCTGTCGAACTACAGGCCGATATCTAACCTTCCGTTTGTCTCTAAAATCCTAGAGAAGATAGTAGCGCAACAACTATGTTCATATTTACAAATAAATAACATACACGAACTTTATCAATCAGGATTCAGGTCTCACCACAGCACAGAGACGGCACTGGTCAAAGTAGCTAATGACCTCTTACTGGCATCCGATCAAGGCTGTGTCTCGTTGCTTATATTACTTGACCTCAGTGCGGCTTTCGACACCATAGATCACGATATTCTTCTTCACAGATTAGAAAAGTTAGTAGGAATTAAAGGAACAGCTCTTGCGTGGCTCAGGTCCTATTTAACCGATCGTTACCAGTTTGTAGATTTAAATGGTGATTATTTTGCCTGCTCCCTTGTAAAGTATGGTGTTCCACAGGGCTCGGTTTTAGGCCCACTTCTTTTCTCTCTTTACATGCTGCCTCTGGGAAACATAATCCGTAAGCATGATATCAGTTTCCACTGTTACGCTGATGACACACAGTTATATGTCTCATCAAGACCTGATGCTAAAGGCCAGTTTTATAATATTGAGGAATGTGTGAAGGAAGTAATGGATTGGATGTTATGCAATTTCCTCTTGCTTAACGCTGACAAGACGGAGGTTCTGGTTCTAGGACCACAGGTAGCTAAAAGTAAGCTTCCTGATCACACCTTAACCCTAGACAGTCTTTCTGTTTCACCGAGTGCAACAGTAAAAGATCTGGGTGTGATTTTAGACTCCAATCTCTCATTTCAAGCCCATGTCGACAATATTAGCAGGATAGAGTTCTATCATCTCAGAAATATCGCAAAAATAAGAAATATCCTGTCACTAAATGATGCCGAAAAATGAGTTCATGCGTTTATCACATCCAGGCTGGACTACTGTAACGCTTTACTGTCTGGATGTTCAACTAGGTGCATTAATAAACTTCAGTTAGTCCAGAACGCAGCAGCGAGAGTCCTCACTAAAACTAAAAGATACCAGCACATCACGCCGGTCTTATACGCACTGCATTGGCTCCCAGTGAGACACCGCATCGATTTTAAATACTACTGTTAACTTATAAAGCTCTAAATGGTCTCGCACCGCAGGACCTAAGCGAACTTCTAGTGTCTTACCTTCCGCCACGCCTACTTCCATCAAAGGATGCAGGCTGCCTGTCAGTACCGCGCATTATAAACTCTACAGCAGGGGGCAGAGCCTTTTCTTACAGAGCCCCAATGCTATGGAATAATCTCCCTATGTATGTTCGGGAATCAGACACAGTCTCAGTGTTTAAGTCCAGGTTAAAAACATACTTATTTAATCAAGCATTTTGTATTGATTCCCCTTAGATAAAGGAGCAGATCTGGGGGACTGATGGGTGTTGAGTATTATGGGATGTTAGATGTCTTCCCCTCTCTTATTGATCACGGTGTTGATGATGAGAGCGGCTGGTTGCTTAACATATCAGGGAGCCCTCATGTCTGTGTTTCCCTCTGGTTCTCCTTTTAGTTATGCTGACCTAGTTAGTCTTGCCAGAGTCCATCCTTGCACTCTACATTATTCATTTAATCAATCCAAACCGTGTGATTACATTGTCATTTAACTGCTTTCTTCTTTTTGCCTTCCGTTCCCTCTCTCTCTCTCTCTCTCTCTCTCACTGTTGAGTTACATACGCCACAACGGAGCTGCCGGTAATCCAGACCCCACCTCCGACCCGGTCCTGTGGGACCCTTCCCTGTGACCCGCCCAGCGGATGATGCATCACCAGGGCGATCTAGGACGACCCACTTCGCCATAAAGACGTTCCGGCTGCTCGCTAAGGACTAATGATTATAGTTGTTTACACACACACAATGTAACCACATAATCCCTGCTACCTGTTTTCACCCAAATGAGGATGGGTTCCCTGTTGAGTCTGGTTCCTCTCAAGGTTTCTTCCTATCTCATCTCAGGGAGTTTTTCCTTGCCACTGTCACCACCGGCTTGCTCATCAGGGACAAACTGATTTCTGTTTAATTCTGTCTCATAATTTCTTAAATTGTAAAGCTACTTTGTGACAATCACCATTGTAAAAAGCGCTATACAAATAAAACTGAATTGAATTGAATATATAGATCTTAAACTAAAGTCAGATTTCAGGTCAAAATAATGCAGTAATACATTTGTAATTTGTCTTCTTTGTAATTCTGTAACACTTCTCTGTGTGTATTAATACTTCTGCTTTATGATATTAACTTTATAAACGTTTTCAGAAATATGTCCAAGCAGCGATCGGGTCTAAATACCCACAGAAAATGTTAACACAATAAAATGCCACACCTCCTCCAGAGGAACTTCTCCATCATGGTTAAGATCCATGAAGCTAAACAGGGGATCAGGAGTCTCCTCCAACCAGACAAACAGAAAACCCTGAGGAACTCCTTTACTCAAATCCAACAACTCCAACTCAAAAACTAATACTGCGTCTGCTGGAACTCCAGAACCTAAAATACACACAAAACAGAGTTAAAGACACACTTGCACATGGTAGCACTGATTCAAGTCAGAGCTTAGACACAGAGGGGCAGCTTAGGGGCAGATTCAAAACTGGGTATCAAAGGACAACTAGTAGGAATTAAAGGAATGGCCCTCCCGTGGCTTAGCTCCTATTTAACCGATCGCTATCAGTTCATAAATTTAAATGGTGATTATTCTGCGTGTTCTCATGTCAAGTATGGTGTTCCACATGGTTCAGTTTTAGGCCCACTTCTTTTTTCTCTTTACATGCTTACTCTGGGCAACATAATTAGTAAGCATGATATTAATTTTTACTGTTACGTTAACACACAATTATATGTCTCAGCTAGGCCGCATGCGAAAGGCCAGTTAAAAAAAAAGTTGAGCAATGTGTGAAGAACAAGTTTACAATTACTCTATAAAATGTAAGTACAATTTTACTTAACTGTTTCCTTCTTTTTTCTTTCTTCCTTCCTTCCCCTTTTCTTTCTCTCTATCTCTCTCCCTCTCTTTCTCTTTTTCACTGTCCAGCTTTTCACTGTACCAGAGGGGTGACTGAGTATCAGAGGGGAAACTGGGTTTTAGAGGGGGGAAACCGGGTATCAAAGAAGTGACTGAGTATCAGTGGGGAAACTGGGTATCAGAGGGGAAACTGGGTATCAGAGGGGGAAACTGGGTACTACAGGGGAAAGTGGTTATTAGAGGGGGGAAACTGGGTATCAGAGGGGAGACTGGGTATCAGAGGGGCAAACTGGAATGCAAGTAACAGTCTCAGAAGGGGTTGGGAGTGTTTAGTGTGTTTGTATTTATTAATAATTAATTTAACCTTCATTTTGTCCATGTCCAAAGTGTGGGGGCACAATAACCTCCCTCTTCTCCCCCACACACATGCCCTTTAACCCTTGATCTAGCCCCTCGATGACCTCTGCTTGACCCAGTGTTGCCTGTGCTGGTTTGCCCCAGTCAGTGCTGTTGAGAACAGGAGCATGGCAATGTTATTATTATTATAAAGGATTTAAATACTGCTTTCAGCATTCTGTGCTAACGAGTCATCAACGCAGCTAACACTGCATATCACTGTGTGAGAAACGAAGGTGTATATAAGACACTTACGACGAGTAAAGTGGGGTTCCGTCCAGCAGCGAGCAGTTGTAGTGGTATGTGACCAAGTCATTAGTAGCACTGGTGCTGTTACAATGCAGGGGTTTGTTGGTAATCAGAATTTCCACTGAATCCTTCGGATTGTGAAAGTCAATGATGTGAAGGTCAAAGATCAACACAGCTGAACCAGGAATAAGGTCCCCTGTGGATAAAGAGTAACAGGTCACACACACACACACACACACACACACACACACACACACACACACACACATATCATGAGCAACTGTCTGTGTCTCACCTGTTCCATTCCCTCCATATGCAAGGTGTGGGGGGACGATGACGCGTCTCTTCTCTCCAACACACACTCCCAGTAGAGCTTTATCCACTCCAGCGATCACATGACCCAAACCCACAAATGTATTGTATGTACTATTGCGCTGGTAGCTGTGTGTGCAAGAGAGAGAGAGAGAGAGAGGGAGTGAGAGAGGATGGCAGCAACAATTAGTGTAATAATATACAACACAATAATATACTACACATTGCAATAAATACACACTAAATTAACCACACACTACACTAGCTACACACTGCACTAACTAGACACTGCACTAAATACAAACTACACTGACCCTGCACTGCAGTAACTAAACACTAAACTAACCCCACACAATACAAAACCCACAATGCACTAACCCCTGACTGCACTAACTACACACTACACTAAATACAAACAAAACTGACCCCACACTGCACTAATTACACATTACACTAACACCAGACTACACTAAGTACGCACTACACTAAACACACATTACACTGACTCCACACTGCACTGAATGCACACTGCACAAACCACAAACTACACTGACCTCACACACCACTAACTACACACTGCACTAAATACACACTACAGCGACTTCACACTGCACTAACTACAAAGTACATTAAACCCAGGCTGCATTAACAAAACTCTAACCCCACATTACACTTACTACACCCTAAACTAACACCACACAATATAACCCCACACTGCACTAACTAAACACTACACTAACCCCAGACTACACTAACTACACACTAAACTAACCCCACACAATACAAACCCCACACTGCATTAACCCCAAAATACACTAACCCCACACTCCACTAACTCCACAATACACAAACTACATACTACAATAAATACAAACTACACTCACCCAACACTGCACTAGCTACACACTACGCTGACCCCACACTACATTAACTGCACATTGCACTAATCCCACGCTGCAATAACTAAACACTATACTAACCCCACGCTACACTAACTACACACTGCACTAAATACACACTATGCAAACCCCACACTGCACTAACCCCAAACTACACTGACCCCACACTGCACTAATCACAAACTACACTGTCCTGACACTCCACTAACTACACACTGCACTAAATACACACTACACGGAACCCAAACTACACACTGCACTAACTTCACAATACACTAACCCCAGGCTGCATTAACGAAACACTACACTAACTGCACACTGCTCTAACTACACACTACAATAAAGCCACAAAATACTAACCCAACACTGCACTAACTACACAGTATACTAACCCCAAACTACACTGACTACACACTAAACCAATCCCACACAATACAAACCCCACACTGCACTAACCCCACACTACAGTAACCCCACACCGCACTAACTACACACTACATTAACCCCACACTGCACTAACTACACACTACACTAACTACACACTGATCACACACTGCCCTAACTACATGTTGCACAAACCCTACACCACACTAAAGTAGATAAACATAACACTAACCCAAAACTATATTAACTACACTTGCACTAACTACACACTATACAAACCCCACACTTCACTAACCCCACACTACAGCAAATATAATTGACACTGACCCCACGTGGTGCTACACACTGCACCACGTACGCACTACACTAAATACACATTACACTGACACCACACTAAACTAATTACGCACTGCACTAAATACACACTACACTTACCCCACGCTGCATTAACGAAAAACTACACTAACCGCACACTGCACTCACCCCACACTACACTAAAGCCACACTACACTGACCCCTTGTTGCATTAACGGAACACTAAACTAACTACACACCGCACTAACCCCACACTACGCTACAGCTACTTTACTACACATTACAATAACACCACACTACGCATTACACTAACCCCGCACTACACTAACTAAACACTATACCAACCCCACACTACACCGACTACACACTGCACTAAATACACATTACACTAACCCCACACTATATTAACTTTACACTGCACAATACACTAACCCCACACTAAATACACGATACACTAACCACAGAATGCATTAGCGAAACACTGCACTAACTGCACACTGCACTAACTACACACTACACTAAAGCCACAATATACTAACCCAACACTTTATAAGGGCGTCTGCCAAATGCTGCAAATGCAAATGTAAATGTACCTACACACTAAACTAACCCCACACAATACAAACTCCACACTGCACTAACCCTACAATACACTAAATACAAACTACTCTTAACCCAAACTGCACTAGCTCCACAGTATACTAACCCCACGCAATACAAACCCCACAATGCACTTACCCCACATTGCACTAACCCCACACAGTACAAACCCCACACTGCACTAAATACAAGAGCAGGTCAGGACCACAGAGAGAGCCCAAGAGGGAATAAGGCGTGGTGCCGGAGGTCGCAGCCTCCTGCAGCCTTTAAGGAACCTGACCACCAGCTTGTGTCTCCCCACAAATCTGCCCCCTAAGGTGTCATCGTAAGCCGAGATGGCAGCCACATACACCTTAATGGTGGAGGCGGAAAGATTTCCTTTGAACTCTGCTTGAAGCAAGGAGAGTATTGGCCCAATACCACACCTCTGAGGGTCCTCCCCATGGGAGGTACACCAGTCAAGAAACACACGCCATTTCAGGTCATACAGCCTCGTTTAGGGGGCTCTAGCCTGAAGGATGGTATTTACCACTGCAGGTGATAGATCTCTTAGGTCCCGTCCTCTTGGTCCCGTCCAGAGACCACATGTGGAGGTTCCAGAGACCTGGGCGTTGGTGCCAGATCGTGCCCCTTCCCTGGGAAAGAAGGTCCCTACTCAGAGGAATCGGCCAGGGAGGAGTCACTGCCAACAGGACCAGCTTGGAGAACCAGGTCCTGTTGGGCCAGTAAGGCGCCATGAGCAGTAGGTGCTCCTGGTCCTCCCTGACCTTGCACAGAACCTGTGCAATGAGGCTCACTGGGGAAAAGCATACCTGCAACTTTGGGCCAGCTGTGTGCCAGTGCGTCTGTGCCGAGGGGGGTCTTGGTAAGGGAAAACCACAACTGTATGTAAAAACACACACAATGTAACCACATAATCCCTGCTACTTGATTTTCACCCAAATAAGGGTGGGTTCTCTGTTGAGTCTGGTTCCTCGCAAGGTTTCTTCCTATTTCCATCTCAGAGAGTTTTTCCTTGCCACTGTCACCCCCGGCTTGCTAATCAGGGACAAACTGCTTTGTGACAATCACCATTGTAAAAAGCGCTATACAAATAAAACTGAATTGAATTTAATTGAACTGGCAATGGGGCAATTCCGCCATGGCAAACAGATCTACCTGATCTACCTAACTTCACAATACACCAACCCCAGGCTGCATTAACGAAACCCATGGCAGATGCATCTGTCGTACCCTGTGACCAATGTAGGAACATTGTTTTGGCGCCCCCCCAACGGGGTGACGTGCACCCTTGGTGAGCCGTTGCGCCATGCCCGTCTCGGGAACCGGTCGCAGAGCCCGTGCTAAAGCGGTCTTATGTGCATCAGGCCCAATGGAACCACTGCGGCTGAAGATGCAAAATGCCCCAGGAGCCACTGAAAGTGTTTGAGAGGGACCGCTGTGCTGCGCTTGATGGAGCTCACACATTTCAGCACTGCCTGGGCTCTCTTGCCGTCATTGCGACTGAGTCCAGGTGGATACCGAGAAAAGAAATACTCTGCATGGGGGAGAGTCTGCTCTTTTCCCAGTTGACCTGAAGCCCCAACCGGGCAAGGTGGTGGAGCACCTTGTCCCTGTGTGCCACCACAATCTCTCGAGATTGAGCTAGAATTAGCCAATAGCCAGATAGTTCAGGATGCGCACGCCCGCCTCCCAAAGTGGGACTAAGACGGCTTCCACGATTTTCGTAAAGACATGTGGGGACAGGGACAGCCCAAAGGCGAACTGCAGAAACGGCCTGTGCCCTAGGAGGATCGAGACATGAAAGTATGCGTCCTTTAGGTCTACAGCCACGAACCAATCCTGGGGCTTTATGTACGTCATCATATGCCTAAAAGTCAGCATCTTAAATGGAAACCTGTGAAGGGCCCGGTTCAGCCTCCAGGAAAGGCCCCCCTCTTTCTTTGGTAAAATGAAGTAGGGGCTGTAAAACCCCTGCTTCATCTCGGCCCAGGGGATGGACTTGATTGCGTCCTTCCGGAGAAGGCATGCAACCTCCACCTGCAGGACAGCAGTGCTCTCGTCTTGGATGTAGGTCTTGATAATGCCGGTGAACCTGGGCGGGCGTCTGGCGAACTGAGTGGCCTAGCTGATCTAAATGGTCTTGAGGAGCCACTGGGAGGCACTGAGAGGCCTTCCCCAAGCTTCCAGATACCTCACCAGTGTCTCCCGCAAAAACGCACTCGAAGTACCCCGGGTGAGATCGCTGATTGGGGAAGGTGCAGTGGTCAGAGGTAGACCATCCTTGCGACTGCATGACTTCCCCATGGAGCCAGCAGCCGGCACCACCGATGGATGTTTTAGCTGGTCTGGCTGTACTCCATGTATCATGCGAGGCGAGCTGCTGGGCACCAGCTATTGTACAGTAAGACCCGTACAGAGACTGGACCTTTTGCCGACCCAGTGGAGAAGGAATTTGCTTTTTCTGTGACCAGATGGTGGCCGCCTGCCAAGCAGGAGCTCTGGGTTACGCCCCCCTTGTGCAGCTCTTTCAAGGCCCAGGCCTGGTAAACCTGTAGGATGGTCAAGGTGTGTAGGACGGACGCAGCCTTTCTAGAAGCAGCATAAGCCTTCGCTACGAGGGCAGAAGAAAACTTACATGCCCTGGAAGGGAGTCTCGGACGGCCCCTCCAAGTGGCGGCTGACTGTGGGCACCAGTGCACCGCAACAGCCCTCTCCACCTGAGGGATGTCCTTGTACCCCCTTGCTGGTCCCCTCTTGAGGGAGGTGAAAGCCGAGGTTCCAACGCTCCGGGACCTTGCCGAAAATGGCACGTTCCACGATTTTGTTGGAACCTCATGTACCTCCAGGAAAAAAGGAACTCAGGGCACACATGAACCAATTGTCCAGCCTAGACCGTTCGGGGCAGGGTGGAGGACACCACTGCAGCCCTATGGCTTTGGCTCTGACTGACGCCCAGCCCCCAAAGGGGTCTGCTCAGCAGAGTAATCAGCCTCGTGTGGATCCAGCACACTCTTACATGCTGCGATCGACAAAGCCTCAGGTTATACGCTCTGACTGGGGAACCCCTCTCGTTCCTCCAGCGACCTGACCGACGTGCACGTTGCCAAGGAAGGTTGGGAGGCCTGCGGGGACGGACCTGGCATGCCTACTGTCCCTCCCTGATGCTCCCCGACAACCCCTGCTGCGGCCTCGTACCCGAGGGTAGGAGAATCCGAGCGAAGAAAGGCCGGGGCAGCTGAAGCTTTTCACTGAGCGAAAACCGCCAGCTTAGGACGCAACGTGTTGATGGGAAGTGCCTCGCAAGTGGGGCATGAGCCATCAGTGAATGCTGTTGCTGCATGAGCGGGGCCCATGCAGAGAAAGCAGTGCTTGTGTAGGTCATCGAACGCGATGAGCCGACCGCACCCAGGAACACACTGCTGAGAAGACATAAATCTCTTTTTTTTTCTTCCTTTTTTTCAAAAAGAAAGAAAAAAAAAAGAAAAAAAAGAAATATGTCGTTTAGCTAACAAGGCGCCCTACCGAGGAACAAAGGAATTTTTACACTAACTGCACACTCCTCTAACTACACACTACACTAAAGCCACAAAATACTAACCCAACACCGCACTAACTACACAATATACTAACCCGACCTACACTGACCACACACTAAACTAACCCCACACAATACAAACCCAACAACTCCACACTGCACGTACTACACACTACACTAAATACACACTACACTGACCTAACTACACGAACCCAACACCACACTGATCCCACACTGCAGTAAACTTACCTGGAATCAAAGAGGGTTCCATCATTAAATGTTCCATTGTAGTGATAACGTATGAAGTCTCCTTTCTGTGATTTTCTTCTGCAGGACTGAGGAACATAAAGAACCTCCACCTGAACCTCATCCTTCACATTAAACACATCAACGAGTAGCACATCAAACACAACAGTCGCATGAGCCGGCACCTTCATACCTAAATACCACACACACACACACATACACTGTCAGACTTTATAAAGCAGAAGTTTGGATTGGTTTGTTATGGTAATTTTAAAACGTTACTATCTTTCTTCGTGGATGCTGAGTGACTCTGTTTGATTTCTTGTTAAGAAATTAATGTCTTTTTATATTTTCATGTAAAAGATATAAAACAGTTTAAATGAAAGGTTTTTTGTTCAACCAAAAGTTTTTATTTCTCAGAGGAAGCCTTCGTTAAGGGACTGACATACATTCTGTGAGATTTGACAGTGACTGTGTGTGTGTGTGTGTGTGTTCACCGTATCCTTTCTCTCCGTAGGCTAAAAATGGTGGAATGATGATAGAGCGTTTCTCTCCCACACACATTCCCATCAGCCCTTGCACCATGCCACTGATCAGGTGAGCTTCATCCACGTATGTGTCATATGTGTCATTTTTTCCATGACTGTAAGAGAAAATAAACTGATACAGCAGCTCATTGATCCTTCATTAGAATCTCTCAGTTTGTAGTTTTTGTACCTTTTGAATTCAAAGCTTGTGCCATTAATCAGTGAGCCGTTATAGAGATATCGTACAAAATCACCGTGCTGCACTGAGCGGCGGCAAGACAGGGGCTTAAAGAGAAGACGGATGTCCACACCATCATCCAAATTCCACACATCCAACAACTCGACATCAAACACCAGAGTGGCGTCAGAAGGAATCACTGTACCTAAGAGAGAGTGAGACAGATGAAACTCAGATGTCCACAAGGTGTATAAACACTAACAATATCTCCTACAGGAGTGTGTAGGACAAGTTCATGTTGCTGTAATTCTCCTAAACTCCATCAGATTTACAGTCTAACTGAACTTCACCTCTGACACTGGGTCATGCTTTAAGAGTTACCGGCTCCTGAGATGCCATATCCAAGATGAGGGGGAACGGTGATCTTCCTCCTCTCATTCACGCACATCCCCACCACTCCTTTGTCCAAGCCAGGAATCACCTTACTGTCCATGCCCACCTGTACCACCAACGCCTTACCCTTACGCTCACTTGGAAAAAAAAACAAAAAAAACAAAATTTAACATTTATTCATTCATTTTTCTCAGTGTTTTTCTCACAGGCTGGAAATCTCAATCTGGACTTTTCTATTTAGCACAGATTCCAGGACTGGTGGAGACCTAGACTAACTGGCTGAGAATTTTCTTGGGAGTAAATGTGTAAAGTCAGCACACCTAAAGCAGGAAAGGATAAAGGCCTTGCTTATTGCCCCAACACTGGAAGTGCTGTGGCTTGAAACCCTAAATAACATTGAAAAATCCAGAGCTCTACTCATTTGAGCAGCTGCTGTTCCAGATAAAGTATTCCTGCTATAAGAACCTGCACATTTCTGGAGAGGATTTTTTTAGGAGTGAAATTATTTGTTCAAATCTTTTTACCATTTCATAATATAACTGACTGCGAAATGGAGTAATGCAGCGGGGAAGTCCCTTAACCCCCAATTGCTCACTTGTATAAATGAGATAAATGTAAATAAATGTAAGTCGCTCTGGATAAGAGCATCCGCCAAATGCTGTACATGTAAATGTAAATGCAGTGTCAAGAGTCACCGTACAAAAGAAAGTCTGAATCCAGAATGGAGAATCCCAGCTGTAGACTATTTTATGCTAGTTTAAAACATTTATTAAAGCCCAGAGCGCATCTTCCCGACAGTCCGGGGTGTGTATATATGTGTGTGTGTGTACATCAAATACATGAATATACACAGTACAAAATATAGCGAAATGTTTTTCTTCAAATATCCCACCTTAGAAGGTTTGGGGGTCAAAGCGCAGGGTCAGCTATGATACAGCACCCCTGGAGGGTTAAGGGTCAACAGTGAACCCTGTTCATCCTGGTCTTCCAATCAACAACTCAGTGCCTTAACCATTTAAGCCACCACCACTCCGTCTTCCATCAAACACTCATCACTTCACACATCACACCGTTCAACGCGTTCCATCAGATCCACACACATTACTTGACTGATCCACCATTCACTCAGACACAAGATAGATCTGAATCAGGACTTTTCTGTTCTGACACTAAGATGGTGTAATGAACTTCACATCAACATCAGAACAGACGAGACACTGACTGTCCTCAACAGATGTTTAAAGAACAAACTCTTTCCACAATACACAGCACTCAACACTCAAAATAGATAGTTATGCTCTTTTTAACAGTTTTTGTGGGTTGTTACACTTTGATTTGTTATTTAATGTTCAATGATGAGACTCAAAGCACTTTTGAACATCGCTTCTGCTCCAGATCTGACTGCCCCCCCAGTGAGGCCTTTTTCCTGATTTGCCTGGATGATAAGCGGTTTCCTTAAGGCTACACAGCTGTTTCTTTAAGGCTACACAGCTGTTTAGTCACTTAGATTGTTTTCACTTTATGATTTGATTTCACCAAATGTCTTTTGTTTGATTGTATAAGTGACATTCATTTATCACGTTTCTTGCTGAAGATGATGATGATGATGTTTCCACACTGTCTTTCCAGTGTTTAATAATGTGTTGGACAGTTTATAACCCAATGTTAGTAGTTTTATGATCACAGGATGTGTCTGTCAATAAATTCGAAGCTTCTCACTGCATCAGTTCGGGTTAAATTACTTGTTTCCAGTTGAACCATAATAATTTAAACAGATAGTGTATATACCCAAAAACTCGTTCTAACGTTTATCCTTTAACAAAATACCAATAATCAATGTGAGAGCTGCGCTCAGGAGAATGCAGACATGTTGCTCCGTTATATGACATTTACATTCAAAGCATTTGGCAGACATTCTTATCCAGAGTGACTTACATTTATCTCATTTATACACTTAAGCAATCGAGGGTTAAGGGCCTTGCTCAGGGGCCCAACACTGGTGGCTTGGTGGAGCTGGAAATCGAACCCACAATCTTCAGGTTGGCAGTCCAACACCTTAACCACGAGCCACCACTTCCCCACATATAAGCTATTTAGAGGGTTCCTCAAAATGCAGGGCCCAAAGTATTTGCCTGCCTCTTGATGATCTTGGACTGAAATTAAAACTGGAGACTCCATCAGTCAACAATTAATACTTTAATTCAATAACCCAACTCTAAATAAATACACGTCACTCACCTGGAATCGAAGATTGTGCCATCAGGAAACGAACCGGTGTAATGGTACCGAACATAATCCCCGACCCGAACCTCTCTACCACAGCGGCTCGGTAAAGAGTAACGATCAATAACCAGCTCCTCAATGGGACTCGAGTTACACACCGCGCATGCGAGAAACGCGCACCGCAGAATCAGCGCCACATTTACAGCCATCTCTTACACACACACACACCCCACCCACCCACCCACCCACACCCACAACACACACACACACACACACACACACACAAACAATTAAACTCTCACTGATTTCATCAAACGAAAAAAAAAAATCCCGAACAAACTTTACTTTCTCGACCCCGCCTCTTTTTGTACACGTGTAACCGCGCTGTTCAGAAAGAGAGAGACAGACAGACAGGGGGATAGATAGAGAGGGAGACAGACAGACAGACAAGGGGATAGAGACATTAAGAGAGATTGACAGAGATCTGCAGTGAGACAGCAGCCATAACCCAGTTTTCGTATAATCTCAGTGAAACTGCACGACGGAACCACCTATAAATGAAAGAGCTTTTCAGATAATCACAGCTGTAAACACGGAAACATCTGGAAAGCACCCCCCCCCCCCCCCAGGTCCTAAACCCCATCTCTTTATCTGCCCGTTCCCTTTAGTTATGCAGCTCGAGCGGATCAGATTTTAGCTGCATCTTGATGCAATGCAGAAATGTGTCCAAAATCATACAGACTTTCGTAGTGTTTCTGTCTGAATTCAGTGTGTGTGTGTGTGGGGGGGGGGTATGTGAGTGTGTAGGTAAGAGTTTGTGAATGTGAGTGTGTGTGAAAGTGGATGTGTGTTTGTGAATATCGTGTGTGTGTGTCTGTGAGTGTGTGTAGAGTGAGTGTGTATGTGAATATGCGTGTGTGAAAGTGGATGTGTGTGTGAGTCTGTGTTTGTGAGTATGTGTGTCTATGTGAATTTATTTGTGTGTGTGTGACGGGGTTTTTCAGATATTAAATAGTTTTCCTTTATTTGATTTTGACACAAACTCTTTTGTATGTATTTATTTGTGGTTCTGTTTGATTTTCCCACCGACACCGTGGAGAACCGCAGCAGTTAAGCGTTTTATTTAGTCACGTGAGAAAGTCAGAACCCGCCTGTGTCCCGCTCTGCGCTGCATATTCACGCGCGTTCATCGGGCTTTAGGACCCATTGCGGCTCGTGCCCTGAACCCCAAAACTTTTAAAGTTATATTTTCCACTCCCACAAGCACGAACCAAATAAAGCTACGTGCCGACAGACATGTCGCCGCTTTCACGCCGTGGATAAAGAGGACCGCGCGACTGGTTATGGCCTCGTTGTTTGTGTTCTTGATTGTGTGTGCGGTTGCGCTCGTGCCCGCAGTTCGATGTCAGTATGAGAACTACAGTCCGGAAAATTTCCCGCACGCGGATCTGATGCCGCTGGACTCGGCGTATGGTTTCGCGCTGGAGCGGTATGGCGCGCGAGATTGGGCGGAGAGCGCGCGCTACATGGAGCTTAGCCTGCGCCTCCACAGACTCCTAAAGGAGAGTGAGGGCCGATGCAGCCGCGCGTGCGCCGGGGACAACCTGCAGGACACCGACATGGACACGGGCCTGAGAATCATGCAACACATCCTGACGCGCGCAGCGTGTGTGAAAAAATGTAAGGCGGGAATGGCCGTGTTCTCTAACAGATACCCCAAAGCCGAAACTCTGGAGGCTTTTGGCACGAGGACACCGTACCGTTATTTACAATTCGCTTATTATCAGGTAACACGCGCTTCACTAATGCAGACTTCCAGGCGGAAGTGATGTAAACAAGAGAGGGGGGGGGGTGTTATGATGTAGCAAAAGTGAATACATAATAATGACTTT
>VCAZ01000021.1:65000-83674 GCA_005784505.1 Bagarius yarrelli
GCATAAATGAATGAATGAAATGAATGAATGAACTCTAAATCAATGCGGTGTGGTTTTAGTGTGATATATCAGTCTTTATTTATGTGCTCCCTCTGTTGGAACAGAGTTGACGTGACAGCATGCCGGGAGTCTCTGCCCCCGGCTTAAGCGCTGGCTTAATAACAAAATCATAACCTCTGGTTAAAATACTTGAGTCTGTACAAAGTTCACAGAGTCAAAGTTTTAAGCCATGTGACTAATTAAGCTATAAGAAGTTTCTGCTTCGGGTTTAGATCTATGGGATCTGATCCAAATCCTATTGGACATCTTTGGAATGTGCAGTCTAAAAAAAAAACCCCTTTAAACCCGAGGCAGCTGGAGCAGTGTGCTGAAAAGAAGTGAGCCAAAATACCTGCTGTCAGGTACAGAAACCTGTTAATGGTCTTAAAACAAAATATAAAATTAAAAAAAGGGCTTCATCATTTTTAGGGCTTATCAAGTTTTTAAAGGCTTCTATTAAACCACAATTCAAAAGCAATGCCTGATTTTAGTCAATTTGTATGTGTGCATATATATATATATATATATATATATATAGATATATATATATATATATATATATATATTATATATATTATATATATATATATATATATTTATATTTATATTTATTATTTATAGTATTTATATTATATATATATGTATATTTATATATATATATATATATATTTTATATATATATATATATATATATATATATATATATATATATATATATATATATATATTTGATTTAGAGTTCATTCATTCATTTATATCGTCTATAGTGATGTACATGTACAGTAACTTCAGTTACCTGTTCTAATGTTTATAATATACAATGATCAAGTATAACATTCTTATTATTAACAGGTAAAGCATAAAACACCGATTATCTCCATCTGTTAGTGGGTGGGATTTATTAAACAAAATTGTTGTGTTAGAAGCAGGAAAACAGGGTGAATGCCTTTCACATGTCTAGGAATTGTAATAAACAATCAGTAAATGTGGAGATCGTATTACTCTTCCATGTAATGACTAAAAGAGCTGTTAAATTTACTTGAGAAAGGCTGTGGAACCCAGGATGACCTGGAGGATGAAGCAGATTGTGGGACCATTGTGGTGATGGTCGTCGGGACAGGATGTGCTGTGCATCTCATCAGTTCTGGTCCCAGCTCTGGCAGTGAGGCACTACTCTAAATTTATCAAAAATGTTTACCTTCACACCTCCAGCAGTTTATTATTTATGTCACTCATCATTTTATTTACTTTTTCAGTGTATACTTTTATCTTTTTATCTATCTCACTTTTTGTTATTTTATTCCAGTTTTTTTTAAAAAAAAAGGAAACGCTGAGAGAAACCAGACTGTAGAGGGAACCTGTCCTCATCTGGGGGACACCGAATATCTGTTTATAACAGTTTAGGGTAATGATAATGAAATGTAATGTAAACTGTGGTTTTTGGTCAGTTTAGCAGAGTGAGTCCCAGTCCATCTTTAGAACTCATGGAATTAAAGAAAAGGGACAGGAAAACTGATCACTGGTACCTTAGGGGGAAAGAGATAGAGAGATGTATTATTGTGTAACAATTAAAGATGTTGCGTAGTTTGGGACTACACTAAGATTTGCTATGGCGCCATAACTAAAAGAGAGAGTCAAAGGGTAACACAGATGTTAGGGATCTCTGAAATAAGTGCTGACACCCACCACACCACCAAAACTAGTAATAAATTTATGATGGTGAAGGGGGGGCATTGTTGAGTAAGGTTAAAATGTTGGCCTGCTAACTGGAAGATTGTGAGCTTGATTCCAAACACCACCATGTTATTTCTGCTGGGCATTCAAGGAAGGGTTATCAATCTAACTGTTCAGTTGTATAAACAAGATAAATGTTAGTTGCTCTGAATAAGAAGGTCTGCCAAATGTAAATTATTATTTTTAATGTAGTACAGTAGTTAAATAGTTGTTTAATTGTTAAAAAGTATTTAACAAAGTTAAATGTTTGTTATGCTTAAAACGTTTTAAAATTCAGTCCACATTTGTTTTCAATATAAAAACAAAGCCTTTAAAAACAGAAGCCTCTGCTTCATATGATTTTTAAAAAAATGTAATAATACTTAAAATACAGTCAGATTCACAGCATCTTAATAAAATTCATATCCAGGGATTCTGCTAAAGTCTTCACTCACACCAGGGCCAGCTCTAGGTATGGGCAGGGTGGGGCTGCGCCCACCCAAACGTCTGTCCTGCCCAATCAAAATTTGGTAAAGACGGCTGTATACAAATACGTTTTTTGTTTTTCTTTTGTATGATTTGTGATTTGATAAATCAGTCTGAGGCGGGCTCTGTGTTGAGAAGTTTGAGGGAGGGGTGTAGAAAACCCTGACCAATCACAACGGAAAACCACCGTTGTTAAAAAAAACTTTTAACAAATTAATTAAAATTAATAAAGTTTGGAAATATTTACTTCAAAATACAATGCACTGATTTTGGAGCCTCCATCATCCCGAAACCAACCCCCTCCATCTCAGTCCCCTAAAAGCATGCTTCTGGTGAAAGCAAACAGATGGACCTTAACTTGCACACACCATCCTAGCCATTATTAAGCAGCCACCCTAAATTAGCATTAGGATCTGCATCACGTGGCCATACCACAGGCACCTCTGTCAATGCACCTCAAGTTAAACCTGACCTACCCTTGTACTACCCAGTTGATAGTGTCACCCTACTCATGATGTATCATTTTTTAATTGACACAGTGAGAAGCAAGGTTACATACATAACCGTGGAGACATTTTTGGTATTCTGACTACTAAAGCAAACGTTAGGTAGGTGGGTAATTAATACCATTGCAGAGGGGGTTTGTGATGTGGGGCGGCTGGTTCTCTCTGCTGATGTCGGTTAGTTTTTACAGCTTGAGGACTGGTTTCTCTCAAGTCCTTATTTCCAGTTATTTTTCGTTACACACACACACACACACACACACACACACACACACACACACACAGTGGACAGGTAATTGCTATTATGGCAAAGTGGTCATTCAAGTTTTCATACCGTTTTGATGCAGTTATAGAAGTAGAATGTCTTAAGGTTTGATAGAAACCAAGGTGCTGTGACTAGCTGTTTTTTTTTCTTTCCTTGTCAGCGCTACTTCAGCCCTCAGAAGCCTACCAATACTGTGGTGTATGCACCCTTATGCCCCCTGGTCATTTACGTCACTCATTCGTGACATGTACGGATTACACATGTGCCTCAGACCGTTGTTACATATGTAACCCAAGACATTTCTTTCTAAGGCAATCCATTGCAGTTCTCGCTTTCTCTCACACACACACAATATACATTAACTTAACTCGACTAAACAGGACTAAACTAAACATGAACACAAAAATGAACACCAGCATGACCATAAACACTAGCATGAACATGAACTCACCACAGTGGTACACAAAGCTACAAACCACAAAGACACAAGGCCACAAGGGGAATTACATGACAGAAAGACGAGAGCAACAAAGATCACATGACAAAGACTAAGCAGGAAATAAAAAAAGAACAAAAACTCAAAAGTATAAACTTAACACAAACATAGACAAGAACATAAACACACACGCCCATACTCCAACCCAATAACAATCTTTTGGAGGGTGGTGTAGCGGAGATGGCGGGCCGGGCCCATGAAGCCCCCAGAACCCAGGATAGCCTGGAGGATAAAGCGAACTGTAGGACCATTGTGGTGATGGCCCACGATCTGACTCACTTGCCAGGACAGGATGCGCTGCTGTTGAAGGAACCACACGAGACACGGTTTTGACACCAGGAAAAGAGTAGGTCTTTAATAACATGCGATACTAAAAACCTGAGGCAGACTGCAGAATGTCTCCCGAACAAAGTTTACATCAGGCTTATATAGACAGTTCCCACCCATTATACATTGTTCTCTCTCTCTGGGACACAGGAACTCATACATCATGTGTGACAACCTGAACTTTGCCCTTTCCCTAAATTTAAACATCTCCATCTGTTCCCATCCATAACCTCCTTATATGGCAATCTATACATTCCATGGTTTCTCTAACACACATGACAATACCGCCATGATATACCACTGAATTTATACACAGGTTTGAAGAATTCTACTACTATTACCCCCTCTTTGGGCTATCAAAGCTCAAACAACCAGCCTATATCTAGAGTGCAGCTCCATCATCAGCTCTAAATACAAACCAGTGATCCAAACTGAATCACAATATTACTATCAAATGACTGTATCATGCAACCGCACTCTAGTGGAGAATCGTTCCAAACATCTAGATCCATTATTTTATCAGAATCTAGTAAAAGAAACAATCTCCATTATTCAAAAGGTAACTCATCCCGGTGTCGATTATATGTATACATAGGTTAAACATTTTAGTGAATAATGTGAATACAGAAAGATATAAAATAAAACAATATAAAAATGGTATGTGGATAATGTAGTGTAAGTCTTCGACCCAGATACTTTGCCGCATCGTTAGAGGGCCGCCACAAGGGGAGAGAGCCGGCTAGGCTAGTGCTTACTCCCAGGGGCTTGGTTCATCATCAGCTTCTTCGTCCTCCTCTGAGGTACTGGAAATTTCCTCTGATATTTGTAAGTCCCAAGTTGTAGCGCACACATTCTCTGTTGTTTTTGGAATAATGTTTTTCACATACATTTGTCGAACCGTAGCCTTAACCAGCAAAGAAAGATTTAATATGGAAACACACAACAAAATAATAATCCTCCTACTATAATTAAACCCCCTAAAAGGATTCCTATTTTAGTAAACCATTTACCCCCCAATTACCAAACCCCAAATCTAGCCAATCCCATAACTTCTCATCCCTCCCCGCAATTAGTTGAAAACTTCCTGTCTTAATGTTTTTAATTTGTTTATGGCCTTTGTAAAAGCACCCTCGGGAGCCGTGTTATTAGGAATATACGTACAGCATTGGTCACCAAATAATACACATACCCCTCCTTTATCTGCTAATAACCAGTCAAGAGCTTGTCTATTTTGCCATGTCATGGTACTAGTTGCATCTAGTTGTTCTCCTAATGCAGTTTAATGCGTCGTCGGTATAATTAATAAATCTTTGTTGATTATAGTAAAATAATTAATCCATTCAGTATTTTTATTTGGTGAAATCCAGATAAATATTGATTCATATCCTGCTAATATTTCACTTCTGGTAGGTTATGGAAGCACTCATATTCTTTAGTATAGTCAATATTATACCACTTCGGAATTTCTACTTTTCCTGTTTTTATTCTCATTTCACTACTTATGTCACTAACTTTGCAAAAATCTCCCAAATGAGGTCTCTCAATGTGACGGTTATACAGTGAACTACTTAACAAAGCTAAACATTCAGCTGGACAGTAAGGTCTTACTTCCTTATCTAAATGACAAAAGTTTTTGTTAAAATTAGCACAGTTCCGATAATTATGTGTGGTAGGAACTACCGTTACCCTATTTAACGGTGATTTGGAACATACTACACAATTGTCCATACCTACTTCTCTTGCCGTAAAAGCTACCTACCTATACCATTCATTATTTTTTGCTGTATTCCATAAAGTATTTACGTTATTACTTCTAATTTTATTATTGATTTTACTATCAGTACTCCTGTGTTGTTTTGATCGGTTATGTTCCGTTATTATTGGAGTGATATGTAACTCTGATGACTTGTTGTTAGGATTAGCTGAAGGTTGTAAAGTCAATTGTTGGGAAAGTTGGCTGAAATTGTGTATCGGAATGGTCAATGAATTTTGAATTAACATAACAAACAGATTGATTGTCAACATTGTATTCTTTTTTATCTTTGTCATTCTCTAGCTTAATTCCTTCAATACCTTTTACCAAACTCTCAACCCCTTGTACCTTATCCACCTGCGTTGCTGAACTCTCTTTTCCTTTATTTGTTGAATTTTTATCAACAACCTTTGTGCAGTGGTTCAAATGATACCATGTGGTCTTTCCTTCCACTTGGATTGCTGTAGGGGTCGCTGCTACAACTTTGTAAGGCCCCTCTCTCCTGGGTTCATTCCACTTCCTCCGAAACACCCTCAAATAGACTTGGTCACCTGGGACAATTAGGCAGGGAGATTCGGATTCTGGACAAGGTTTCCGTCTTGATTCCTGTAAATAGATTGCTTTATGTATTGCAGTTAGTTTTTTCATATATGATCTGAGTTCCATTTGTAATTGTTCAAGTGGAGGCCCTTTGTAGGGACCCCTGTGATGTGGTACAGGCATAGGTCTTCTTGTAAGCATTTCATGCGGTGTTAGATGCGTGCTTCTGTTAGTTTGCATGCGATAACTCATTAGTGCAAGAGGTAAAGCATCAACCCAATTTAGCTTAGCACTCTCACATATCTTATTGAGCTTAGCCTTGAGGGTACCATTTACCCTTTCAACCATTCCCTGTGATTGGGGATGGTAAACACATCCTAATCTTTGTTTTACTCTTAGATGTTGCAATACTTGTTTTACTGTTTTTTGAATAAATGCTGATCCATTATCAGAACTAATTTCAGATGGAATGCCAAACCTGGGGATCACTTCTCTTGTAAGAAATTTGATAACTGTCCCTGAACCCTCATCTGCTGAAGGCACTGCTTCTACCCATCTACTGAACCTGTCTATCACTACGAGCATATACCTCTTACCTTGAACTCGCTTCAACATATCCACATAATCTATTACTAAATGCTTGAATGGTCCTTCTGGTACTGGTATATGGCCTATAGGTGTTGCTGTTCCCTAACATTATGCTTAGCACATACTTCACACAAAGTTAGGAACTCATCTATCATGGCATGCAAATACGGAGACCAAAACCCTTGTTGTCTAATCTTTTTTACCACCTCACCCTTTGCACAATGATCAAATCCATGAGCATCTGGAATTAAAATGTTCAAAAGCGTAGTAGGAGCAATGATGTGACCTTCTTGAGAACGCCAGATATTATCAGCATCTTCTTTCCCTCCTCTCTGGAGCCACATGGATTGCTCATATGGTCCTGCTTGCTGTTGAATTCGAACAATATCCTCTAATTGCGGATGAGGCTCTATGAGAACTATTGGAGCTAATACTGCCACCTGACATCCTGAAGCATTCTTAGCTTCTAAGTCTGCTGCATTGTTACCTTTTATAACGTAGTCATTACCCTTTTTATGAGCCTGACACTTAATAACTGCTAACTGTTTAGGCAACATCATAGCTGACATTAGCTTCCCTATTTGCTCAGCATGTAAAATGGGAGATCCATCACTCTTTTTGAAACCTCTTTGTTTCCATACTGCACCAAAGAAATGACATACACCATGAGCATAAGCTGAATCTGTAAATACATTTACGATTTGCCCTTTTCCTTTCCTAATAAACATGCCTAATAAACATGCAGCTGTGAGTGCTTTTAATTCAGCTAGTTGAGCAGAACATGGCTGTGAACAGTGCTGTGATACAATAGTTTCAAATTCCTCTCCCTTTTTCATTACTACTGAATATCCTGTATGAACTCCTAAATGATCCCTGAAGCTAGATCCATCAACAAAATAAACAACTTCTGCCTCGGCTATAGGTGTGGAATCAAGATCAGGTCGCAATCGGGTGAACGCTAATGAATCAGCTACACACTCATGAGGTTGACCTTCAAATGCTAAGGGAACTTGTTCAGCTGGATTAATTGTGGTACAACGCTTAATTGTAATATCTGGGTACGTGAGCAATGCAGTATATGTTAGAAGCCTTGCTTGAGTTAACACAAATTTCCCATGTTCTATCAATTCTGCAATTTTGTGATGTGTGTAAATAATTACTGGATATCCCATGGTCAATGTAGATGCTTTATCATATGCATAATGTACCGCTGCGGGACCTTGCTGGTAGCATGGTGGATAGCCTTGTGCTACGCTATCTAGCTTAATACTGTAGTACGCTAAGGGCTGCTTCTTCCTGCCGCTACAAGTGTCTTGCATTAATATAGCTGATGCATATCCGTCTGTTCGGTTTGCCACGTATAAGTGGAACGGCCTAGTATAATCTGGCATACCTAATGCAGGTACTGTTTGCAGTTCCCTTTTTATTGACTCAAACGCTAACAAAGCATCAGTATTCCATCTTACAGTAAAACGTAAATTCTGTACACCTGCTTCTTTCATTATCTCTCTTAATGGTGCTATTTTCACTGCATACCCCTCTATCCAATCAGCACTGAAACCTACCATACCTAAAAAGGTCATTAACTGTCCTACTGTTTGTGGTAATGGTGCTTTACTTATGCCCTCTAGTTGGCTTGGCGCAGTAGCTTTAGTACCGTGTGAGAGTAACCGTCCTAGATACTCTACTTGAGGTTGACAGTATTGTAGCTTGGTTTTGGATACTTTGTGACCACCTAGTGCTAGTTTATTCAACACTTTAATCGAATCCCTATGGCATTCCTCTAATGATGTAGAACAAATCAACAGATCATCCATGTATTGCAGCAAAGTACTGCCTATTACTAAATCACTTAAGTCAGCTTTAAGAACTTGAGTAAATATATGCGGTGAATGCTTGAACCCTTGTGGCAGTCTAGTGTATGTATATTGTGTACCAGCAAATGTAAATGCAAACAGATGTCTACTGTCTTCTGCCACTGGAACACTAAAAAATGCTGAACAAAGATCAATCACTGTAAAATATTTGGCATCAGGCGGAACATTTGTCAACAAAGTTTGTGGATTAGGAACATCAACTGGCCCATCTTCTGTTACATCATTAATTGCTCGAAGATCATGTACAAGACGCCATTTGACCCATCCCATTTAGATTTATCCGCTTTAAGTATAGGAAAGATTGGAGTATTACAATAACTGGATGTCTCAATTAATACACCTGCTTTTACTAAGCCATCAATTGTTTTCTTTATCCCTGCTTCTGCTTCAGATTGTAAAGGATACTGTCATTTTCTAGGAAGAGAAGCATTTGGCCTAAGCCGTACTTGGACTGGACAAGCTGATTTTACTAGTCCCACATCAGTGTCATGTCGGGACCACATCTCAGATGGAACCAGCTTTTCCATTTCCCTGATTAACTCAGAGTCTGCTACTGAGGTTACCGTCATTTGCGAAGTTGATTTATGACTAATGACTACCTCTTGCGGATTGCCAATCAATTTATTACCACACAGAATTTTTATGTAATTTTTGTCAACAGAATGGAAGATCAACGGATTCACTGTTGACTCCCACTGCATTTGTGTTGCTTCCTTCATCATAGGCCATAAATCTCTTGCTTTGTAATCTTTCCCTACAAACAAAGTTACATGTGGAACAGATTCCTTTACATTAAACCACCTCTTGACAAAATCACAATCAACAATGTTCATGGCTGCACCCTGCTTACCTATGATAATATACTGTGTAATTAAATCAAGTTTTTGACCCTTCACTGATCCTTGCCATGTCTTTTCTAATTCGGTGTCCTTACTATCGTCATATATCATTGTACAATGAAACTCTGTATTAGATAAACCTGCTTCAGGAATCTGTGCCTTTATGAACTTACCCCATTTCTCAATTACAGGCTTCACATCATCACCACTCAGTCCTATCCAAAAGACATTTGCCTTCAACTCAGTAACCAACATTTGACCTCCTATTCCTTCCATATCTACATATACCCCCTCTGGGGAACACCATATTTTTAACCCTAATTTACATAATGCATCTCTTCCTAACAGATTAACAGGAGTTTGATTTGAAATCAGAATTGGCATACGCACACTTCTTTCATTCATCTGCAGACTTACAGGAGCAGTCATTGGAATTAATTGCTTTTGTCCCGAGAATCCTACCGTCTTTGCAAATTTACCAGACAAGGGGAGATGTGAGGCATACCTTAAATTTAGGCATGTGAATACTGCTCCTGTA
Organism: Bagarius yarrelli; assembly: GCA_005784505.1. Classification (NCBI taxonomy): domain Eukaryota; kingdom Metazoa; phylum Chordata; class Actinopteri; order Siluriformes; family Sisoridae; genus Bagarius; species Bagarius yarrelli. The sequence continues at coordinate 74,965 of VCAZ01000021.1, forward strand.
TCTACCAACATAGGTGTATTTTTACCTTCAATTTTAATATGTAACAATGGTTCCTGATCTGCATTAGTAGATAAAGTTGTCAATTGATACTCCCCGATAAGATTCTCTGGGCATCCCTAGTAACCATGTTTTGGACCCCCCCAAGGATTCACAGGTCCCGAAGATTGATTTTGAAAAGGCTGCTGCCACCCCCTTCCCCCCATACCTCGAGGCGCTAGATTCCATGGGTTGAAAGGACACACTGCTTTGATATGGCCCAGCTGTCTGCATCTCCAGCACATTCCTGGTTGATTAGCGGGTCGGAAGTCTTTGCTTTTCTGTGGTAAAGGGTAAAGGGCCCCTCCACCCTCCTTGCTTTGGTTGCGTAGCATAAACATTGACGACAGGCGTAGGGTGCTGCTGCACCTCTGGACCGCTACATCTGGGGTTAGCTGTCAGTAAAGCCGGGGCATTTGCTGGTATGTCACTTTGGGCGCTCACGGACATCTGTTCAACATTATCAGTCTTTATTACTCCTTGCACTTTTCGCTTGTTTTTGTTTGTCAGTTCATCAAGCTGTAGTTGAGTCAGCTTACGTTGTAACTCCTTCTCTTGGGCTCTTAATTTCTGCTCAGCCTTTCTATGCTGCTCAACGGCATGCGAGACATATTCACAGAATTCATGGTGAGGTTTGGAATTCAGACCGACCACCTCCTCTAGCTTACATTTTACTGCTTGAGGCATGGCATTAATCACCGCTTGTCTAAACAATGTAGCCAGCAATGGGTCACCTTCGGGATTTCCCTCGGTCTCCTGTTTCCATTTTTTAAGCTGGTTTTGCACATACACAGCGGGATTCTCTGTTTCTTGTAACAGTTCACCCCTTAATGCCTTTGGGTCAATTCTGGTCGGGTATTCGATACGCAGAGCGTGCCAGACTGCAGGACGATAAGCATCAAACAAAGTTCCATCCATCACATGAGTATCTACTGCATCAACTAAATCAGAGGCCTGGAGAATCTCCTCCATCTTCCCCTTGCCCATCACTTTTGCCAGCAGAGCTTTCAGGTCCCCGATGGATAGCAGTTTACCAGCTGTTTCATCCTCTAGACCCTTAATCCATTTCCCAGCACCTTCAAGGATATTAGGGAGACGAGTGACAAGCCCCTCAAGATCTTGAGTTGCCCACGGTACGTACTGGCCCTGTGAACCCTTAATTAAAATTGGGAATTGTGGAGCTAATTTTCTAAGTCTTCCCGTGGTCCTTCCCTGGTTCCAACTTCCTATATCAAGCGGCGTTCTACCCCTACTTATCTCCTCACTACTGTGTAAAAACCTACTCCTGTTTCTTAACACTTCATCTGTCTCAGATAACTCTTTATCTGTTCTCCAACCTTTGCCATATTCTATCTCTTCCTCACTTTCCTGTATTTCTATATCTTTCTCTTTTCCATATCGCCTTTTAATCCTATCTAAATCAGCTCTTACCTCTTTATAACAATCCAAAGACAGGCATTCATTCTTATTCAACATTTTACTTTCTCTTACCTTTGGTTTAACACCCAGTTCTTTATCACCATCATCTAAATCCACACTGCCCTCCATCTGCATCTCTCCCGAGACCGCGACAGTACCCGTAAGAATTGGAAATTGACCTTCTACGGTCAAGTATGGAGGTGGGTTAGCCAGCCCCTCCTTTCTCTGCTTCTCTGTCTCAGTAAGTTTCATGGCCTTTTTTAACTGTTTTGTCTTTTTAGCAAGCTCTTCCGCTTTTTTTAAAAACAGGTTTAACACTTCTTTCTCTGGTTGTCTTTTTAACTCTCTCTTCTTTGTTTTGCTCCTAAACCCTGTACATTTATAGTTTTTCACTAATATCTCAAGTTGCTTACAAAGGTCTAAATCAAATGAACCATTTCTTGGCCATTTCGTTAGTAATTTATCAGTTCTATCACTCCATTTATTTGACAATTTAATTATACGATCTTTACACAGCGGGTATTTTAATACCAACGTCTCTATTGGAGTAGCCTCTGTCATACCTTCTGCCATTCTATATTACCTACTTTATTTATTTATTTTATTAGGTGGCTTTAACCTATTATATTGTGTACTCTACAAAGTTATATATCTATAAAACACAACAAGCACTCAGATGTTCTTTACTTGTTCTTGCGAGACACCAGCACACCATGAAACAACCTGCTTCGTTACTATGACTCTCTCTCATACACACAAGCAAGGTATCTCACTCATACACACTCATACACACGCACACCCCCTCATACACTCTTTATTTGCATACACACAGTCCTTTATCCGATAGGACTCAACAATCATTCCCATACACACAGTCCTTTATTCGGTAGGACTTTATCATACATACAGTCCTTTATTCGATAGGACTTATCATACATACAGTCCTTTATTCGGTAGGACTTATCACACACCTATACTCCCTCCCTGTGATGGAGGCCCGTCAAAGAAGAACCTCTAGCACTTGGAGAAGGAGTTTATGGAAGTTATCTTTAAATATACCAAGCACACAGACACTGACACAGACATAGAGCTCTCATTCACACGAAACGTTTCTCACACCTTCTAATACTACACACTATTTGCTGATTCACTTCCTCGACACAGCAACTAAACTACCCCCGCTGTATACACCTACAGCAACTAAACTACATCCACTGTATACACCTACAGCAACTAAACTACACCCGCTGTATACACCTACAGCAACTAAACTACATCCGCTGTATACACCTACAGCAACTAAACTACATCCGCTGTATACACCTACAGCAATTAACCTACACACTGTAATACACTTCCTATACATACATACAGTGGTCCCACTAAATACACGTGCACGCTGTCTGCTTACGATGTATGCTGTCCATCAAGGCCCCCTCAACAACATCACAGACTCGCAGGATTCAATCTTTTTAACGTAACATTGTCCATCAAGGCCCCCTCAATGAAACAAAGATTAAATCATGCATTCACTCATTTCTGGCGTCAAAACACTCGCTATACATTAACTTTTAACTTCGTTGTTGATGAGGTGTTCCCCACCACGGACTCTCCTAGCAAACAGCACAAAGTAAGTATATAAGCAAAAACTGCTTACCTTATTTTAGGTGGCCACCGTTTGTGCTATCTGCCAGGAACGCCCACAGCGAACGAACTTGCCCCTGCCAACCTCCTGGCTGGCTCGCCAATTGTTGAAGGAACCACACGAGACACGGTTTTGACACTAGGAATGAGTAGGTCTTTAATAACATGCGATACTAAAAACCTGAGGCAGACTGCAGAATGTCTCCCGAACAAAGTTTACATCAGGCTTATATAGACAGTTCCCACCCATTATACATTGTTCTCTCTCTCTGGGACACAGGAACTCATACATCATGTGTGACAACCTGAACTTTGCCCTTTCCCTAAATTTAAACATCTCCATCTGTTCCCATCCATAACCTCCTTATATGGCAATCTATACATTCCATGGTTTCTCTAACACACATGACAATACCGCCATTATATACCACTGAATTTATACACAGGCTGAAGAATTCTACTACACTGCCCATCTCATCATTCCTGGTCTCAGTTCTGCCAGCGAGGCACTACTCTAAATTTATTAGAACTGTTTACCTTTACACCTCCAGCAGAGGGAACCGAGCAGCAGTCTGTAAAATCACACCTGACACACTTGATCGGCCCACAATCTCAGTAAGGCACCACTCTAAATATTTAGGGGATGTTTGAGCAGCTTGTACGACCATAGCGAGCATGGCGTAAACAGGCTTGGCAGACATGGTGTGATTATTGGACTATAGCGGGGTCAGCAGATCACTGGACCATGGCAGGGCCGGCGGATCAGTGGACCATGGTGGGGCCAGCGTGACTTATTAGTCTTTGGTGCCCCTGAAACATAGTTTTTATAGACAATTGAAGGAGTTTTTGGGGCAGACCTGACCTGATTAAAATAGATGATATTTATCCCTCCTGGGGTGGTGCCGCTCTTCTGTCTAGAAATTTGGCGAATAGTTTCAGATTTGGCACTTAACTGACCCCATGCTAGGAAGCAGAAAGTCTGGCTAAACCATCCAATTGCTTGCCATCTCACCTCGCATTCCACACAGAATTAAGTTAATGTACACATAGAGACTCTCAGAAGATATCAAACTAAAACGTAAATGGCGCCAAACTAGATTGTTGGTTTTCCAGGCAGCATGGAAAGAGGGAATCCTAGCTTATAAAAAAGCTCTTAGTGTAACTGAATCAATGTATTTCTCTAGCCTTATTGAAAATAATAAAAATAATCCTGGATTTCTATTTGACACCATCGCAAAATTAACTAGGAATAAGACGACCTCAGAAACCTGCACCGTAACTGCGTGCAGCAGTGAGGATTTCATCAACTTTTTTGATAATAAAATTGCAAACATTTACAGAAAATTTATGCTTTAAGACCAGACCTTTCGAATGATTCTGATGATAAACTAACCGCATCAGATCAGAAAATTTTACTCCTCTAGAAGAGAACAACCTAATAAACTCATCTCTTCTACAAATCATTAACTTGTGTATCAGATCCTATACCAACACACTTTCTTAAGCAGATAGTACCGGCAGTATCGGAACCCCTGTTGAAAATAGTTAACTCTTCTCTCAGCAGTGGGTATGTTCCTAAATCTTTTAAATTAGCAGTGATTAAACCTTTAATTAAGAAATTTGACCTAGACCACAATGAGCTGTGGAACTACAGGCCGATATCTAACCATATTTACACAGAAATAACATACACAAACTTTATCAATCAGGATTCAGGCCTCACCACAGCACAGAGACGGCACTGGTCAAAGTAGCTAATGACCTCTTACTGGCATCCGATCAAGGCTGTGCCTCGTTGCTTATATTACTCAACCTTAGTGCGGCTTTCGACACCATAGGTCACGAAAAATAATAGTAAAAAAAATAGTAGAAATTAAAGAAAAGGTGCTCCCTTGTAAAGTATGGTGTTCCACAGGGCTCGATTTTAGGCCCACTTCTTTTCTCTCTTTACATGCCTCTGAGAAACATATTTCGTAAGCATGATATCAGTTTCACTGTTACGCTGATGACACACAGTTATACGTTTCAAGCCTATGTCGAAAATATTAGCAGGATAGCGTTCTATCATCTCAGAAATATCGCTAAACTCAGAAATATCTTGTCGCTTAATGATGCCGAAAAATGAGTTCGTGCGTTTATCATATCCAGGCTGGATTACTGTAACGCTTTACTGTCTGGATGTTCAATTAGGTGCATTAAATAAACTTCAGTTAGTCCAGAACGCAGCGGCGAGAGTCCTCACTAAAACTAAAAAGATACGAGCACATCACGCCGGTCTTATACACACTGCATTGGCTCCCAGTGAGACCACCGCATCGATTTTAAAATACTACTTTTAACTTATAAAGCTCTAAATGGTCTCGCACCGTGGGACTTAAGCGAACTTCTAGTGTCTTACGTTCCGCCACGCCTACTTCCATCAAAGGCTGCAGGCTTCCTGTCAGTACCCTCCCGCGCATTATAAAAACTACAGCAGGGGGCGGAGCCTTTTCTTACAGAGCCCCCAATGCTATGGAATAACCTCCCTATGTATGTTTTTCGGGAATCAGACACAGTCTCAGTGTTTAAGTCCAGCTTAAAAACTTATTTATTTAATCAAGCATTTTGTATTGATTCCCCTTAGATAAAGGAGCAGATCTGGGGGACTGATGGGTGTTGAGTATTATGGGATGTTAGATGTCTTCCCTTCTCTTACTGATCACGGTGTTGATGATGAGAGTGGGGTTGCCATATCAGGGAGCCCTTTATTCAGTTTATTCAATGTAGAGTTTGCAATGTGTAAATAAACTGAACTCTGTATTATGGACTGTAAAACATGTACCTGGGTGATGTCATAGACTCAGATTTAGTTTCTTCTTAAAAGTAAGCTAAATAAAACAGCAGTTATAAATAAAGACCAAGAGAGAGAAAAAGAGGAATGACATAGAGAGAGACAGAGAGAGAGAGAGAGAAAGAACAAAAGGGAGACATAAAGAGAGACGGAGAGGGAGAGTCATAGAGAGAGAAAGAGAGATGGTCATTATTTTTATGTGTCTACTTTAGCAGAATTTTTCATTATTTACTCGAAAAAATCAAAAAATCATTTAAAATCTTGTGTAAAAGACAGTTCATCATTTATGACAGACCACACACAGCTTCCCTGTAACACCAAACAAGCTGAAACTTTATCAGGTCTTTCATACATTTATAAAAGGTAAACAATAATCCTGTTTTTTACAAGTCTTTTAAAGATAGAAACCAGATCTGCAGGTGTTTTGTGTCACTTTACATGTCCTGCTGATGTAAAATGTTGGTCCAAGATAAAATTAATCAGCTGACAATTGAACCTTTATTTTCTTGTGTACTTAGAAACAGAGGATAAAAACCTGTGGGTTTCATTAGAAATACTTAAAAACTCAATAAAACTGGAAACAGTGGATGAAGTCTAAAACAGTTTCTAAAAAGCATGAAAAAAACGGTTCCCCTCTGTAAACAGAATGGACAGTCCTGCGTCTCTTCAGGGTTTAAAATGCAAATTAAAAAGCGTTTATTTATATAATACTGTGCAGCATTCTCCACTGCAGGTCACATGTTTTTTTTAGTTAACGGTGGTTTGTACAATGCTCGCCACTCAGGCTTTACATCATTACTAAGCCCGAGAACGCTGTGCCACGGTGTTGTCTACTCTCCTCTGCAGTACTGGTGTTGTAGTTTTTTGTAGTCCATCAGCTGTACTTGCTCCTCTGATGTTAGTACAGACCCCCAGCGGTGCAGAAGCTGATTGACAGCATGCAGGGATTGTAGTCCCATACGTGCTGCCAGGTTCTATATTCTCAACAGGTCTGTCCCTGTGATGTTTACCAGCTCCCGGTGTGTCACAGCACTTGAGAAGACCAGTGTCTGGGACAGTGCCGAGAAGTGGCACCAGAAATGTCCAGACACACCTCAGTAAACCAGGGGCTCCCCCGGCAGCTCGTGCACAGTTCTGCAGCCCTTGTTTTGTTTTTTTTTAAAAGTTACATATTTTAAAAGGTAAAAAACTGTTAATCCACAAACGTCCAGCGTTTTTTGTGTCCATTTAAGGCAAATCAAGGCTCGGTCCAGTCCCAGTCCTTTGACAGTACGCAAGTGTACAAGCTGCAGCTGGGAAGACTAAATCAAGAGTCTTTGAATAAACTGCAGACGAAATGCGTTCTACTGGCCAGCTGGACCAGCCCCTGTCCTCCTTCCTCTATGGGCAGATGGAGGGTATCCAGTGTAAGCCCATACTAGAAGAAGAACACTAGAAGTGCCTGGATGTTTGCTAGCAGTTTTGGTGGCGGCTGATCCACACATGCCAGCTTGTTTGAAAGGGGACAAAGCTTGCAAAGGTTTGCTTTTTCTCCACTTAAAGGTCTCTGGGTAAAGTAGGTTGCCCCACCTCCCCATTCCCCAACTAAAATGGCCTCACTTTTTTTCTAGTTGATCTTTGCAGTTGATAAAATCTGAAAGTCTATTAAAACATTAATTAAAACATCCATATTCATCGAGAGACAGAAAGACAATTAAAAGGAGGTATGTTAAAACTAGAAAGCTCACCCCTCAGTTTATTTAAAAGAGGTTCTATTGCTTATGTGTATAACATCCCTGAAAGAGAGCAACCTTGTCTTATACCTCTTTGCACCTTAAAAGGCTCAACCCGGTCAAAAGCCTTTTCCTGATCTAGGAAAATCAGACCAGTTTTTCATGCCCAATAGCCTAAAAATGTCCAAAATGTCACAACTTAAATCTACATTGTGTCAAATATTGCCCTATCAGGCACACAGTACGTTCTGGTCATGATGGATGATCAGGTCGGCCTGTCTGCAGCTTAACGGGAGCTGACCTCTGTTCACGCTGTTCATAACTTTTAAGCACGCCCTGCCATATAACTGCTCAGAACACCTATAGAACTTTACAGGGAGACCATCAATGCCTGGCGCCCGTCCATTCTCCATGCCTTGGAGAGCCTCCTGGAGATCTGCTTTAGCTCCCTACCTATTTCATTAACCACTTATTCAGAAAGCTTGGGCAGAAACTCTCCTCCACTCTCTGTGCCCCTGACCACTCACTGCTATACAGCTTCACAAAGAAAGTCACTGTCTGCTTGCAAATTTCAGTGGAATCAGTTTCCTAACTTTCTTTTCATCTCTAACATAAGCAACAATTGCACTGTTCATGCGAGAGACGAAAAAAACACATTCTCATAACCAATAACTTGTCCAAACGTGATCGCACACTCGCCTTACACTCCACACGCACACTCCTCTACCCTCGCCTTACACCACATCGCCTGCCACATGCACACTCCTCACACTCCCTTACACTCCACATCACACTCCCTACCCTCGCCTTACACTCCACACACACCCTCCCTCTACCTCCTTACCTCCACACTCCACACGCACCTCCTACCCTCCGCCTTACACTCCACACGCACACTCCTCACACTCCTCTACCCTCGCCTTACACTCCACATGCACACTCCTCTACACTCCTACACGCTCAACTACACTCCACACGCACACTCCTCTACACTCGCCTCACCACACGCACACTCCTCTACACTCCACACGCACACTCCACACAACACTCTCTACCCTCGCCTTACACT
>VCAZ01000021.1:84244-201100 GCA_005784505.1 Bagarius yarrelli
TGAACAGAAAGTGTTTGCTATGGACTATTTCCTAGTAGTAGGAACACCTGTGAGGTGTAGTGCATCTTCATTGATGCTTGGAGACATATCTATGTTGACTGGTAAGATAGCGGTCTGAATTTGGTATTTTGACTGCAGTGGAGAGAGCATTCAGTAATAATGTTGCACTGGTACTTGTTTCATTGTTGTGTGATTATGTCGCAACATGCAATCTGCATGACCTGCCTCACACTTGATTTGAGTAAACAATTGAAATATTACCGAAGCATTTTGCCTCTTGCATAGAATCTTTCCAGCCCTTTTGCAATGATCTTTACCAAATCAAATATTTGCTTTTTTTTGTGCTTTTGTTAGATAATGGCAGAATGATCCTATGCGAAAGCAGACAAGGCGCTGGCAAAAGGGTCAAAGCACAGGTATTTTTTACACTATAAGCATTTGTCAACTGCAATGGGTGTTGACTTCTCAGACGTTAATTTTTGTCTTTTTCTTTCGGTTAGTCTGCATGTAACATCAGAGCAAGGGGTCAGTAGGACAGCCGCTTTTTTAGAGGGACACCAAGCCTTCCAGTTTAAACAGGGTCTTTTTTTTTTTTTTTTTTTTTTTTTTTTTTCTTTTTTTTTGGATTGTGCTCGCATCCTGCTCACTGAACCAGGTTTTGGCTCAGTCTCCTGTTTTTTTTCTCAGTGTCCTGCTTCTTACCGTGCGATGAAGATCATGTTCCCGCAGAACTCGAGGTGCGTATAATAAACAGGTCCAATGGATGGGACGGCTTTCATGTTTGAGAGACTTGTTTAGTTTTTAACTCAGCCTCAACATTTCAGAGCTTGCTGTGTGTGTACACTTTAAAATGTGGAACCATCACAGCTGTCCAAAGAGTGACAGCAGTCATTCTTTAATATTTCGGGACCAGTTCTGGAAGAAATGCAATTGTCCCTGCCACTAGATGGCTGAATGTACGACTGTTTCACAGATTTCTGTAACCTAGTTTCAATTTTGTGCAGGCTCCTCGCTTCAGTTATCGCGTTGAATGTCAGCTCAGTGACAAAGCGGACTCCCTCTGCAAAACCGTTTTGCAGTTGGCTTTGCAAGTTCTGAGACAACAGGTAACCTTTGTATCATCTTCGATTCGCTAAGGGCATGACTAAAATTATGAATTAACTCCTTGCTTCTCAGTGAATTAGATTTAAAAGTTGTGCCATAGCTCGTAATATAACTCTATACTCTGCTTCTTTTTGTCTTAGCATTCCCACGGATAATGAGCTAATCAGTGTGAATCTCTTGATAAAGAAGGTGGAAGCTGTGAGTCCTCAGGCTTTTTTTATCAGCACACCAAAGCACCAAAGCATTGATGTAGGTTTTTAAGTCTGGGTAAGGAGTAAAGGCCTTAACCAAGCTCCATAAAGCCACGGAAAATCACAGATGCTTCTTGGGCGGAGCCGCACCTGCAAGTTGCCATTCTTGAGCATGGCAATCGAACTGATGGTTGGTCTCTGTTAACATTTGCACTACTGAAATGGTTCCTTGTGACATAACTCCCTGTACTGGACACATGCCACAATGCCACGGGGTCTTTTCAGTCTTTTTACAATTGAACCTGTTGCATTAAAACTTACAATGGAACCAGAGTACTTGGATTTCATTTGATAAACTTGGGTCCCAGTAATGGCATAAAAACCTATCAAGACCTAATGTCATGAATGCTTCCATTGTGGGGTACACTGTATTTTAGTAGATGCAATGACATATGGATCTTTTCGCCAACTCCTTGTACCCTCTCTGTTTGGCTTTCTATGTTGCCAAATTTGGTAGGTGGCTAGGCTCTGGATCACCACCATCCATCTTTCTGTAAGCCTCAGCTGCTTGCCATACTTGTTTTTGACCCTCCCAAAGCTCTTTGGATACAATTTTGCTTTGCCGGTATGGAGACTGTCATCAACACTGTGGATTGTACATTTAAGCACGACTGATTTGTAAGCTGCTGGAATCTTAGCTGTTATAGACAGCCATGCATCACATTCTGTACCCTTTTACATGTGTTGAGTGATTTGTCATTGTAAGTGATCTTTTCAGGCCAGATTTCTGTCCATCTCTGATAAGAGAGACTGACCTCAAAGTCAATATCATAACATTGCCTTTGCTGATGTGTGTCTGCCTCTGCCTCTGGTAAATGTAAATTTGCTGAGCTTTTTTGTGAGCTGTCGGGGTTTGTATTGATTGTGCATAGCTCAAGGATTTCCCAGATTGTACCTGTTTGTGTTAACAAAAGTATAAAGATAGGAGCACAAACAAATCCACAAACAAATTGTCCAGCCTAAACCTTTCGGGGCAGGGTGGAGGACACCACTGCACTGTTCTAGGCTCTGACTGGTGAACACCTCTCGTTCCTCCAGCGACCTGACCAATGTGCACGTTGCCAAGGAAGGTTGGGGGACTGCGGCGGACGGACCCGGCATGCCTACTGACCCCCATATGCAACCCCGCTGTAGGCAGGGTCGGGTACGCAGCGTGCCTGGGAAGTACCTTGCAAGCGAGAATGTTGCAGATATAATCGTTCCTCTCTGGGCTCTGCCAAAGCATCATTCGCTTTAAACAGGATTGGGACGTACGAAGTGCCGTCATTAGACGATCGCACCCATAAACAAATAAGACATGGAAAATCTTGTTCCGATGTCATGAAGTGCTTTTTTTGAGAGGAAAATCACTCGGAATTTTTGCTCAGGATGCTGCAGACACCGCTGACTCAACAGAGGTTTTCTTACACTTTCGCTTTGGCTGCCATGAGGGAGACCCACATCTTTCTTCTTTCAGCAACACCTTTAGAGGTAATAGTTAATGCTTTTCTTTCTAAAAGAGGCTGCATTCAGCTCCGAAAACTGAAAGAATAAGAAAGCACAGCTGGCTTATTAGACACCAGTCTAGCAGGAATCCAGTGCGGACCAGCCAACAGACCAACCATTCGCTCGCCATTTTATTGGCCTTTGAAACATATCAGAGTCTTTAAGTAACTCGGAAGGTACGCAGTGTTGCACTGCACCAATGCCAAGTGAATGACAAAAAGGAACGATCCGTTAAAGAAGCTCAAGGCTAATTCACCACATCACCTACTTGCAACACCCAGACCTCACTATTTTGTGGTCAACTCGATATTCTGATGGGGCAAATACTATCCCAGAGCCCCTTATAAGATCGCACTAGGAGTGCTTCTACTCAAGAAAACTCATTGCTTAAACTTAAAACTCCTAAAGGCATGTAGGAGAGAGCCACTGGCTGGAGAGACTTTCATCCATTTCAAGTCAGGTGGGCTCTCTGGGCCTTTTACACCTGCACGTTTCAAAGCCTTGACAGGAACCCCACAACATGGTTCGGAACAGCACTAGCCAGGACCAGCTATCCAGAGCTGATCAATTAGCGGTGGAGACTATACTCACTGAGCGCCCTGACCTTCACTCTATCTACAGCAGTGCTGCTAAACTATGTCCTCATGCATTTTATGAGCTTTTACTGTGTCTCCATTAATACTGATAATTGTGTTACGTTTATTCAATTAATTATCAGTTTTATTGTATAGTGCTTTTTACAATGGTGATTGTCACAAAGCAGCTTTACAATTGAGGAAATTATGAGACAGAATGAAACAGAAATCAGTTTGTCCCTGATGAGCAGCCGGGCGACGGTGGCAAAGGAAAAACTCCCTGAGATGAGATAGGAAGAAACCTTGAGAGGAACCCGACTCAACAGGGAAACCCATCCTCATTGGGTGAAAACAGGTAGCAGGGATCATGAGGTTACATTGTGTGTGTGTGTGTGAACAACTATAATCATTAGTCCTTAGAGAGCAGCCGAATGTCTTTATGGCGAAGTGGGTCGTCCTAGATCGCCCTGGTGATGCATCATCCGCTGGGCAGGTCACAGGGAAGGGTCCCACAGGACAGGTCGGAGGTGGGGTCTTGATCACCGGCAGCTCCGTTGTGGCGTATGTAACTCAACAGTGAGAGAGAGAGAGAGAGAGAGAGAGAGAGAAAGAGAGGGAGGGAAAGGAAGTCAAAAAGAAAAAGCAGTTAAATGACAATTATTGAAATTTAAAGCATTTTATCTGCCTTAAAAATGTAAGAAACAAATGTTTGGACATGTTGCCATGGCAACAGGATTAAGAAATCATAATATATGTGAGTAATGGCTTTCTCTTCTGCTTTCGTTGTCTGCACCACGAGCCTAATGTCCAGTTTATCTTTCTCTGTCGGCGTTGGGGGCTTTACATGTGATAAATGTAGAGAAATAGGCAGACTGACAGAGAAGGTTTTAGAATTAGAGACACACAAATCCAAAACTCTAATTGAGGAAAGTAAGAATGTAAGGGCTGTAGATTCGGTTTTGGATGCGACTAGCTCAGGGAATCCTGTGCATGATTTGGTTCTAAAGCCTATGCAGCAAGGCAACTGGGTGACTTTGAGGTGGCATAGTCGCGGGTCAAAACACTGGTCTTCGGTTCCAACTAAAATCTTAAACAAGTTCTCCCCACACAGCGACGCTGTGTGGGTAGACAGCGACCCACTGAAAAACCTGATGAAAGAGCTCTAGTTATTGGTGATTCTATTGTACAGAACGTAAAATTTAAAAGTGCTGGCTTATGCTAAATGTAAATTCAGTAAGATTGTTATTCACGTCGGCGCTAATGATGTTCGATTTCGCTGAAAAGAGATCACTACAAATAATTTTAAAGAAGTGTGTGAATTCGCAAGTATGATGTAAGACACAGTAATCGGCTCTGGTCCCCTTCCTGCTTACTGTGGTAACAAGAAACATAGCAGATTGTCATCACTTAACAGCCAGATGTATAAATGGTGCCCACAAAAGAACATAGTTTTCATAGAAAATTGGAGGAGTTTTGGGGGCAGGAACCTAAACCTGATAAAATGAGATAGTATTCATCCCTCCTAGGGTGGTGCTGCTCTCTAGAAATTTGGCAAATACTCTTAGAGTTGACACTTGACTAACTGGAGCTCAAGTCAGGAAGCAGACAGACCAACCGTTTGCTAGCAGTCTCACCTCACAGGATGCACAGAATTCAGTTAATTCACCAAGCTCTTTTGGACATAGCACTATAGTGTCTGTTCCCTGAACTAGAAAATACAAATAAACGTCCAAACCAGCCTAATAGAAATGATTTAATTAATGTTCAACAAATAAAAATTCATGCAACACAAAGAACCAAACAATAAAGTGTGTTTTATTATCACTAGTTATGATCTAGGTGTACTTAGTCAAAAACCAGATGGATTGCGTTATTTTAAATGAGTGTACAACCCAAAAATACTGTTATAAACATGAGCCGCGTCCAAAAGATAAAAGCGAGTGGAGTTGCGTCAATTTATAATAATATTTTCAGTGTTTTCTTAGAGAGCAGGTTTCAAGTAGAAATAATTTGAAGTTGTGGTGCTTTATCTAACATTATTCAAAGAAATAGATGCTATACTAATAATGTTTGTCTCCTGTAATGTTTGTACTGGCTACTGTATACAGGTCACCAGTACACCACACAGACTTTATTAAATAATTTGGTGATTTTCCTCCAACAGAGTTCGTACTGGCTGCAGATAAAGTCTTAATTGTTGGTGAGTTTATATCCATAATAAAAATGAAAAATAAAATGTTCTGGGGATCAGCTTTTCTCAGAAATTCTGAACTCTATTGGAGTTAGACACCTTCCAGGGTCCGACCCATAATAAAAATCATACTGTAGATTTTTATACTGTCACATGGAATTGATGATAATGATGTTGAAATTCTGCAACAAAGCGATGATATTTCAGATCATTTTTAGTGATCATCTAGTCCTGTGTAAAACTCATTATAGCTAGAACTGTTCTACACCTTGTTACAAATAAAAGTTAGAACCAACACTTTTACCACAAAAGACTGTTTTGTAAGTAATCTTCCTGATTTATCCTAGTTCCCCAGAATATCCAATAGCTTGGAAAAACTCTTTTAAGTCCTTGAATACAGTTGCTCCATTACGCTTACGAAAGATTAAGGAAAAAGAGTTTGGCACCGTGGTATAATGAGCACACACATATGGAGCGCAGAAAAATCTGGAGATTTCCAAAGATCCATCTAGTATCTGTGAGTATCCAGTCAGGATTTAGATCCTATCTAGTACTGTGACTGCTCTAATTAAAGTTACAATAACATCTGCCTCCTTTTAGTGTCTTTTGGACCTCAGGACCTCAGAGCTGCGTTTGACACTGTCGACCACAACCTTCTTTTAAAAAAAATTGAAAGCTTTGTTGGCATCAGCGGAAGTGCATTAGCATGGTTTAAATCATACTTTTTAGACCACCAACAATTTGTAGCAGTGAATGAAGAAGTATCATATTATTCGCAAGTAAAGTACCCCAACAGTTTAACATAAAAAAGTTTTGGATTACAGTGGCTAAATTTGTTATCTTATTGAATCTGTAAAATGGTTTTCATTAAAATAAAAACACCTGAAAATGCTTAAAAAGACACAACATTTGCTGACACAATTAAAACTAATAAAATTCAATTAAGAATGACAATTACAAATTTATAAAATCCTCACTTTTGGGTTCAGAATTTTGTTCCAAGACTTTTTCGTGGTATTGTTGTGTCTACCGAGTTTTGGTAAACAATTTTACAGAGAGAAAGAGGGAGAGAGAGAGGAGAGAGAGAGTCTGTGTGTGTGTGTGTGTGTGTGTGTGTGTGTACTTGCTTATTTCACTTTTGGATGCATTCACCAGAGTAACACAGCAATAGTCTTACCACCTATGGAGTCAATTTAATGCCACCTATATTTGCAAGTAAAGTTTTGCAGAAGAAAGTTGTCATGGTGTTCTCTCATATACCCTGCTTGTTCAAAGATTTACGTATGGTAAAATATAACAGAGATACTGGGAAGTTCCAGCAATTCTTCATTTTCAACCTTTAACTGGTACTTAGTGAGGTTTCTGCATTGTGAGGAGTCACTGATGTGTTTAAATCAGACACCAGAATTAAGAATTGTTTGTATGTTATTATTTGACATTTAAGGCTCTTAACCACAGCGACTTGTGTTTATTTACATTATACAACTGAGCATGTTATGGTCAAGGGCTTTGCTCAGGGGCCCAGCAGTGATAACATTGTGGTACCAGGAATCGAGCCCAAAATCTTCTGGTTGGCAATCTAACATTTACCACTATGACACCACATACCTCCTTATCATCCTAAGGAAACTGTATTTGTCTGTTGTTGTGAGTCAGCCAAGGATGAGATCAAAATTTGTGGCAGATCAATACAGAGAACCAGTTCATACCAAGGGGTTTACATACCTTTTTCTGCCATGCTGAAACCTGATTTCAGCTAACTAGTCAGAAAAATTGATGGCATTTGTCCAGTTATGTCAATGGCATATTAATTTGTAATGTCTTTCTTGTATCATATCTATAACATGTTTTTTAATTAATAATAATATTTTAATCCTTTTTTTTTACTTTTGCTCATTTGTTAATATTACTTATTTGTGGAAGCATCTCAAAGTCCTAAAAATATACTATAACCTGGATTTGTGTATCGCAATATATCCTCATATTCTTTCTTAATCAGAGTTTCTGTATCACAAAAAATGGACATAAAATATACAGTTTCTACAAATTAAAAATAAAATTTCAGGTCTTTCTTTTTTTAATAAGTTGCAGTGCAGTCATCGTTTTCATTCTTTCTAAAGGGTCTTAATGCCTATGCTAAATTGCAATTTCAATAATTCAAGATAATACTCAGAAACAACATTTATAAGATGTATTGAAGAAAAGAGCTTAATGCTTTTATTTGTATGTAATTTAAATTACTGAAATAAGAACGGGAATGTAACAGGAAGTAGACTCGAGACAAGGGAGTTAGAACCAAACAGATCGTTTTATTTTCACAATTATAATAGAAGCAGGCTGCTTTGATCCAGTGAACTATTAAAGTCTTTAGCATTAACAAAGAATCTAACAGGGAAACTTAAAGAACACAGGAACCTGGAAGCCCTTGGAAACGTGGAGACTTGGACATGTGGAACCAACTTATACAACTTAGCAACTGGGGGTTAGGGCCTTGCTCAGGGGCCCAGCAGTAATTGCTTGGTGGTTCTGGGAATTGAACATGGGTTTTCAAGTTGGTAGTCCAACACCTTAACCACTAAGCTACCACCTCCCCCTATTTAGACTATTTCTTCGGGAACCCTAAAATTGTGGATAAAACTGCAATTTCCTGTTGGGAGTCCATATTATGATTTAAGTTGTTTACACACACACAATGTAACCTCATAATCCCTGCTACCTGTTTTTCACCCAAATGAGGATGGGTTCTCTGTTGAGTCTGGTTTCTCTCAAGGTTTCTTCCTATCTCGTCTCAGGGAGTTTTTCCTTGCCACTGTCGCCCCCGGCTTGCTCATCAGGGACAAACTGATTTCTGTTTCATTCTGTCTCATAATTTCTTCAATTGAAAAGCTGCTTTGTGACAATCACCATTGTAAAAAGCACTATACAAATAAAACTGAATTGAATAGAATTGAATTAAGTCCACATTAAGAGACCAGGCGGCAGGCCTTTGAAACGACCAGGCAGTAACTAAGATGCATGTGTGGTTGTCGGAGGCAGAAAAGTCCTGATGAAATCCATTCCTGAGTGTGCCCATTAACGTCGGGGAATAGGCAGAGGCAGGAGTTTACCTGTGGGTAATTGATGGGATGTTTTAGCTATAGCACACTCTTGGCAGGCCCGTACCTTCCTTCTGATGTTGTTGGCCATACCTGCATCTTTGTTGCATCTTTTGCTACAAGGTTTAGTGCAAGTGTGATTTTGTGGGCACGCTGGCAGAGTGGGGTAAGAAATGTGATGTTCGTCTTTGCAATCTGAATGCCTTAAAGGCTAAACGTAGCTAAACCCAAATTTTTAGATATAATGTTAGAGTGTGAAAGATAAAATATACATATCTATATGTAAAGAAATAGGTGTGGGTGTCAGAAACGTTTGGAAACATTTTTTTTCATGTTTTTGAAAGAAGTCTCCTAAAGCATCAAATGCTCTCCAAAGCAGCATTTATTAATAAAAAAAAAAATACACTAAATAACATGCTATATATTATTTTAAATTAAAATAACTTTAAATATAATTTATTTCTGTATTAAATGTAGTTTATTCCAGTTAAGCAAATCTGAATTTTCAGCATCATTACCCTATAGTGTCATATAAATTTTTAGAAGTCATGATGATTTGCTGCTTGGGAATAACATTTCTTTTTTATTTTTATAAATATTGACATCTGTGCTGCTTAACTGCCTAAAGTTTTCATCAGTATTCTGTGATAGAATGAACAACATTCACTTGCTTTCATTAAATGTATTTATTGCATTTATTAGCGTGTAAGTTTGAAAAAAAACCTTTTTTTCTTTACATTATGAAGTCTTTTTTCTTTTTATTGATATATTGCAAATATTCATTTCTCTTTCTCCAAAATGTGTAAGTACTTTGTTTCCACAAAACTAGGAAACAGTAAAAGCTGTTTTCAGTAATGATGATAATCAGGAACAAAAATTATTTAGCAGCAAATCAGCATATTGGGATGTTTTTTGAAAGATGATGTGATACTAAAGACTGGAGTAAAGACATTTTTAAACACGTGGCATTTCAAAACTTTATACAAATAATTTTCGTATAAATAATGTTAATATAATATTCACCTCTTATCACTCCCTCTCATTTAAATACCTTTGAACCAGGATTAATGTAGTTAGTATACATTTTGTCTGTCTGCTACAGTAAGTTCAGCTATCAATAATGGCATTTCTCTGGTTTATCCACGCATTGTATTACAATATAACATTACTTAAAACGAGAGGGCTTGCTTAAAAGTGAAAGAACTTATCTTATATTTTTTGGCATCATAGTTGTTAGGACCTCTCTCTCTCTCTGCTTTTTTCAGAGCACATTGTTTTGTTTTTCTCCAGGTTATATTATACTTTTTAAATACATTTACAGTTAAATTATTTTGCTCTTTGTAAACAAAATATCAAACACTGTTTTTTTACAATCATTCTTTTTGTAGAGGCAATAAAATATATAATGAATGTGATAAGTGTTGCCAGCCTGGTTTTGTTGCTCTGGTGCCATATTTAGATAGTACTTTATATAATAACTTTATGGTATTGTACACTGGTATCAGCATCCTTCTTAGTCCACAGCTATGTTCTTTGTTTAACAGCTATGCTAACATGCTGCTTACAACATTTGTAAGTTATGTTGGGAAGTTTTATAGAAAAGATCCTTAGTGTATGTGCATGCCCTGGTCCATCTGTCAGCTGATACCCAGCTGTGTGGTTCTTTAGAATCTTGTTATTTTCCTTATAAAGTTACCTCTATACCCTAAAGAAGTTTGTGAGAAAGCCAGAATTTCCTCTTTCGCAGATAATAAGGCTATCAGGGGTCAAAGAATTAAGAAATGTTGAGCTGCCCTGTGAAGCTTTAAGAGTGCAACATTATGCTGGACCTTAGTCTGTGGGGAAAATATATGTGGTGTTTAAAGTTTTCACACATCTAAAAATTTCTACAGCTATCCAATGACCTCAGATTTTCTCAGAGTATATATTGTCTCTCAACCTACAGAAGCATTCAAGGCTGCGAAAGCACCACAGGTCTGCCACAAGTGTTTACTCTCTCTCCACAAAGATAGATTGGTTGTCATGTGCCTTTTGCAAACCCACAGTTAAGGTGCACAGATCTATTACTTGCAGATATAGGTGGAGTTGTGGGGGTGAGGGTTAGAGTAGTGGGAGACTAAACAATTGATGACTTAAAACTCACAAACTGAAAGAAGAGCAGCTGAACTCAAATTTTTGGATACTTGTGGTTCCCTATCTGTTGTTCACTCCAACGTTGTGTCGAGTGACAACACCAGGGGTTGATATTTGGGAGCCCTAATTAACTCTGAAGTATTTTAAAAAGACCAATGATATTGGACAAATGGAATTTGCTGCCGGTCACGATACTGCTCATCGTTCTGTTATGTCTGAGTCAAACAGCGACTTCACGAAGCAAAAGCAGTGTTTTTCAAGCAGCAGCCAGAGAAAAGAAGCGATTTCAAGTGATTACCTCTTTGCATCACTGAAGCAGCGGCAGCACGATCTGTGGTCCCTGTGTGCATCGTTGACACCTGCAGCGACGCCTGAGCAAAATTTCTTGTTTTTTTTTAATATATATATATATATGGCTTTTCGGTCGTGTGTTTCTGGGTGCGGTCGGCTTATCATGTTCGATGACTGACACGAGCGCTGTTTTGTCTTGTTTTGTTTAGGTCTACAAAAACACAATGCAGCTCCGTACGACCATCTCTGTACTTCTCCATCAGCATTCTTAAAGCAAAGACTGCATCTGTAGTGCTCTTTTTGGCCATAAAGCCATACTGCTGCTCACAAATACCTACTACTCTCCTTAACCTAGCTTCCATTACTCTTTCCCATACCTTAATTGTATGACTCATCAACTTTATGCCTTTTTAGTTGTTGCAACTCTGCACCACCCTTGTTCTTAAAGATAGGCACCATTACACTCCTCCTCTATTCGTCAGGCATCTTCTCACTCACTAAAATCCCGATCTACAATCGAGTAAGAAATTCCAATGCTGCCTCTCCACACCTCCAACTGTGTTTCATCAGGACCAACTGCCTTTCCTCTTCTCATCCTTTTCAAAGCCATTCTAACTTTGCTTGTACTAATCTTATTAACAATAACCTGCACATTCTTCCCATCCCGATCCCTCTGCCTTGCTAACCTGTACAAGCCCTTCTCTCCTTCTCTAGTGTCTAACCTAGTGTATAACTCACCATATGAGTTTAGTTTTTTGTGTGTGCATCTTCATCAGAGCAAAAGGTAGTGTTCCACCTATTTTAAAATTGTGTCTGCACAGATCTTTGTATCTTTTTTTTTTAATACCCCATTGGCTCTTTCTACTACTCCCTGTGATAGACACAACCTATGCATCTTTTTATACAAAGTGCTTCTGCAATTGCCTTAATGACATAATTCACAAAGTGTGCCCCATTGTCTGAACTTTGTCTCGAATTCCGATCCTTGGAATTACTTCTCTACACAATAATTTAGTCACTGTTTTTTGCTGTTGCAATTGCTTCCACACACCTACTGAATCAATTGACTATTACCAAAACACATCTTTTTCCCTATTTCCTGTCTTCCATATCAACAAAATTTATCATAAGGTGTCTAAACTGAGCTGTAAATTGTTTTCGTATATTACGTGTTGCACAAATTTTACAAATCCTGAATTATTTGTCCATCATTGCTGCCAAATATGGTGACCACCACTGTTGTCTAATATAAGTTGAAATGTCCCTTTTATTGCAGTGGTCCACTCTATGTGCATCTTTTATTAATGTTGTGAGAAGGGCAGTTGGGGCTACACAAATTCATACCCCTGTGCTAGCATCTAGTTTTCACCCCTTAACTAATTTTCCTCTGGACTTGCTGTCTCTTGGTATTATCTAATATCATCTATTGTCAAATTTATTTGTATAGGGCTTGTGGAGTTGGCATCACAACCTTTCCACCCTTCAGCCATAGCCATAGCAAAGACACAATCTGCAGCCATCATTTTGTCAAAGTATTTATTAGTGGTTGGGTAAGCCTTTTGCAAATCCTACAAATTGATTAGTTCTGTGCATGAAACTACTGCTATCTGTTGTGTAGAGTGTTTTAAACTGTTGTGCATGTCACCATCAACTTTTCTGTCTTTCCTCTCCCCCTTTTGATCTGCAGCTGCTTTTGTGTGGCTTTGTCTGCATTGTGTGGCTTTGTCTGCAAGATCATTTCCCTTGGCTAAGGCGTTCTTCGTCCTTACACTGTGTCCTGTAATTTTAATAACGTAGCACTTTGAGGGAGTTGTTGCAGAGAATCAAAAAACTGTCTGATTTCAGCCTTATGGGCAATCGGAGCACCAGCAGCTGCTGTGAAGTTACAACTCTTCCAGACTGGACCCCAAGTATGGGTTGAATGGTATGCATACGCACTGTCAGTGTAAATATTAACAGGAACATCAGACTGGGAGCAAAGGATATAAAGGACTCTTTTGGTCCCTGAATGCGAGCAGACAAAGATGAAAAAGAATGATGTCCACTACCTACAATTTCCTTAATTGTAATTTTTCTACACTCAGCAAGGTACAACTCCCAGGTCTGATCACTATCTGGCACTAATACAGGCCATGGAGCATTAGCTAAATGTGCGGCGTAACCCAGACAGGCTTTAGACTTGTTTACAGTAGCAACTTCCCTGTATTCCAAGGCAAAAGTGAGTACTGCATCCTTCAATTTTATCCAAAAATCAACATTAGGATCTTGCGGTTGGAGCGGCGGTAAGGACTATAAGATATGGCTAAGACCACTAGGGGTCATTGGGGTGGCAATGCCCATGGAACCTTGCAGTCCATTTCCCCTGTAAGTTAAATGAACATTGTTGATAACATCTGCTCCCTGCTCCGTCTGCCTGTGTGATGGGCCTGATGTGTGCCATCTGAAATAAAGGCACCTTCTGTAAGGTTGGGGATGGTACAGAGAGAGAGGGACAATTGCTATTCTGTGGAAACATATTAGCAGGAGGGGCTGTAGGTAGGATAGTCCTAGACACAGCAGCAATCTGCCCAATCTGCCTTTAACATTTACCACTGCATTTTCCATTTTTGTCACTAGTTCAGTTACAACCTCTGTATAATCTGTAATGCCTTCTTTGACAATTGATCAGTAGCAGTTCATTTTATCTCGCAGCTTAAACAAAGAAACAGGCTGACCATCTGATTCTGTCAAAAATCCCTGTGACCGCTTTGTCCACATACAGGTATCGGGAATAATGCCTTCTCTTTTTCTCAGATTTTAACTCCAAAATACATTCACCATTCACAGCATTCTGACGCATACGCAGAATTTTCAGTTCTGCCGTCCTAGTGGTAGGCTAGGACATGGTCACCCTTTTCAGGAAATGACCAACCAACTGCTCTCAACAATTTAATTCTTTCACTAACCAGCACTAATGTACCAAAAAAAAGTTTGGCTTACCTTAGGAGTGCTCTGTCAACCAGGATGATGAAAATCTCAACAGCAGGCTGGAAACTCAGCAGATCAGAAACTAATATCTCGGTGGAACCTCCATAAATCTGATGGTAATTTCCCAGTACCACAGATGCAACTAGACTTGGTCAAAATTATGGTCAATCAGGAAACAGGTTTATTCTCTACAATAATTTGCACATCAAGGGAGAGAGAGAGACAGAGTTTCACCCGAACGTTTAACCAGTAATCTCTCTTCTGACTAAACAAGAGGTATGCTATCTTTAAATATCTTAACAAACGAAGGTAGGGGTGTCCAAAGATGGTAGGCGTAATGGTGGGTGTATCCACCGATGTCTGAGTGTGAGATGTGGGCTTGACCTCCTGGGGGCTCAACAGCCATGGGGCTAACGTCCCACAGGAGATGCTTCCCCGGGGTTTCGTCAGCCGTTTGGCTAGCGACCCATGGGGGAGCCTTAATCCATCTTTGACCAAATGGCCATCTGATAAGATCAGTCAGGAGAGAGGTGATGGCTCACATCTGAATATCAGGCATGGGTAGAGAGATTCACACCGTGTGAGAGGGTGGAGTGTACCTTTTGTTAGGCCTCAGTCTAAGTCTGGGCACAGAATCAACAATTGTCACAGGCTAATACAACATGAGACTAGAACATAGAAGATACAGTAATAAAACATAAAATATGCAATTAAAACATGAAATACAATATTACACAGAACTGATTCTGTTTCTCAACTCTTTCAACTAGCTATGGAAGCATAACTAAAAGGGAGAACCAAAAGGATAACACAGACATCAGGGATCTCTGGGATAACAGTGGTCCAGCCACACCACCGTTAACAAACCTGAGTGAACATGTAGGATTGGGGGGATGACAGCATACAAATACCCAGTTCACCAAACAATCTATGTCATGACCCCTCCAGTTCTGCTTCTTTACCTAAGAAAAATAGAGATTAAAGGCTTGGCTAAATACATTTGTTTTCAACCTCAACTTGAACACTGACACTGTGTCTGAGTCCTGAACACTGATTGGAAGGTTGTTCCGTAACTGTGTGGCTTTGTAAGAAAAAGCAAGCAAGCTAGTTAGTCAATTTCAATATTAACTGATCCGTTATAGGACCCTTAGGACCCTAATCTGTTTTTTTTTAGAATTTGCAGATTTTATCAAAAATCTAGGTACTTCCATAGACAAAGCATTAATTGTTGGTTACTTTTGATAAGTGAAGTCACCTTTATTTATATAGCATTTTAACAATCAAGATTGTTTTAAAACAGATTTACAGAATCACTCAGAAAGGACAATATTTAAACACTCACTAACACACTCAATTTGATTAATATCTATAACTAAGCATACCAGAGGCAACAGCGGCAAGGAAACAAAACTCCATCAGTGACAGAATGAAGAAAAAAAACCTTGGGAGAAACCAGGCTTAATCGGGGGTCAGTTCTCCTCTGACCAGATAAACCAGTAGGTTACCCATGCTGCAGCAAAGTTTCCGTGGTCTTGTCCGGATGGCCGTCTAGAAGACAAGATATCACTAAGAAACTGCCTTATTGTCTCCAAGTGATGTTGGCGATGGTGACCTTGGATCATATGTTAGTGTAGATGCCATTCGACTTACAATATACAAAAATATTGTGTGTTATTGAAGATGTTTCCTGTTCAAGTTGACCTGACTATTGCAGCCTAACAATCTTTTAACATATTGGAGTAATGGAAATGTGTGTATAATGTGTAGGCCAGATTAAAGAGATGTGTCTTTAATCTAGTTTTAAATTGACAGTGTATCTGCCTCCAGAACAGTGCAGTTTAAATTATTACAAAGTTTGGGCGCTAGATAAGAAAAGAATCTGCCAGCTGCCTTGATTTAGTTATTCTAGGTATTATCAGATTGCTAAAGTCTTGAGAGTGCAGCGGACGTGAACGACAATAATAGGATAGGAGCTCATTTAGGTAATAAGGTTACTATAATTTCTGCATTTGACCTTGAGAGCATAGGTCCTAATTTAGATGTATTTTAAGGATGATAAAATGCATTTTCCAAATGCTAGAAATGTGGCTCTTAAAGGAAAGATTGCTGACAAAAAGCACACCTAAGTTCCTAACTAACGATGAAGGGTTGACAGAGCAGCCATTAAGTGTTAGACAGTCATCTAGTTTATTACAGGCAGAGGCTTTATATACGATAATTAACACATTTGTTTTTACAGTATTTAGCAATAAGAAATTATTTGTCATCCAGTTTTTTATATCAACTATGCATTCAGTTAGTTTTTTAAATCGGTAAGTTTTTCCAGGATGCGAAGAAATATATAGCTGAGTGTCATCAGCATAGCAGTGAAAGCTAACGCCATGTTTTCTAATATCTCCCATTTAAAGTGTAAAAAGTAACCATCGTAGAACTGAGCCTTTGGGTACTACAATTTTTGGCGGTCAGAAAAGTATGATTTAAACCATGCTAACGCACTTCCGTCATGCCAACAAAGCTTTCTAATCTATTTAAAAGAATGTTGTGGTTGACAGTGTCAAACGCAGCACTGGGGTCCAATAGCACTAAAAGACAACCATTATCAACTCAGGTCATTTGTAACTATAATTAGAGCAGTCTCAGTACTATGATAGGATTTAAATCCTGACTGGAAATCCTCACAGATATAATTTTTCTCTAGGAAAAAAAATAAATTGTGATGATACCACCTTTTCTAGTATCTTAGACAGGAATAGGAGGTTTAAGATTGGTCGTCATTAACTAGATCTTTAAAAACAATTTTTTTTTTTTTATGATCAGCTTAATAACAACCAGTTTAAATGTTTTGGGGGCATATCCTAATGACAATGATGAATTTTTATATTCAGAAGCAGACCTATGACTTCAGGAAGTACCTCTTTTAGGAGCTTAGAGGGAATAGGGTCTAACATACATGGTGTTGGTTTAGGTGGATTGAGGAGTTTATAAAGTCCTCCTCTTCTACAGTAACAAATGAGTGGAATTGTTTCTCAGGGAGTTAGCTATTTTATTTATAGCTAACTATTTGATACTATTTGAAAAAAAGAAAAATCAAAGATTTATGTCTTCTCGGCAGTGTGTTCCTGGGTGTGGTTGGCTCATTGTGCACACGAGCCGATCGACACGAGCGCTGCTTTCTCTGCATGGGCCCCCGGCCGGATCCATCCCCGCAGGCCTCCTAAACTTCCTTGGCAATGTGCACGTCGGTCATGTCTCTGGAGGAACGAGAGGGGTTCCCTAGTCAGAGCATAGAACCAGAGGCTTTGTTGACCCTGCTGAGAAGACCCCTTCGGGGGGCCGGGCGTCAGTCAGAGCTTGACATTGAGATGGCATCCAAAGCCATAGGGCTGCAGTGGTGTCCTCCACCCTGCCCCAAACGGTCAAGGCTGGACAATTGGTTCATGGGTGCTGGCGGTGACTCCAAGCCACGCCCGCCCCCAGTTCCTTTTTTTCCAGAAGTACATGAGGTTTTAACAAAGTCGTGGAATGCGCTGTTTTCCGCAAGGTCCC
This sequence comes from Bagarius yarrelli, assembly GCA_005784505.1. Classification (NCBI taxonomy): domain Eukaryota; kingdom Metazoa; phylum Chordata; class Actinopteri; order Siluriformes; family Sisoridae; genus Bagarius; species Bagarius yarrelli. Next base: position 101,883 of record VCAZ01000021.1, read on the forward strand.
GGAGCATTGGAACCTCAGCTCTCGCGTCCCTCGAGGGGGGACGAGGACATCCCTCAGGTGGAGAGGGCTAGTGTGGTGCACATGTGCCCGCAGTCAGCCGCCATTCGGAGGGGCCATCCAAGGCTCCCTTCCAAGGCATGTAAGTTTTCTTCTGCCCTCATGGCGAAGGCTTATGCTGCTTTTGGAAAGGCTGCGTCCGCCCTACACGCCTTGGCCAACCTGCAGGATTACCAGGCCCAGGCGTTAAAAGAGCTGCATGAGGGGGGCCTAACCCAGGGCTCCTGCAAGAACTGCGCTCTGACTATGCCCTTCTGGGCTATGAAGGGCACAGTGCAGGCTCTGGGAAGGACGATGGCCATGCAGGTGGTCCAGGAACGCCACCTGTGGCTGAACCTGGCTGATATGCAGGAGGTAGAGAAAGCTTGCTTTCTTGATGCCCCCATTTCACCAGGTGGTCTTTTCTGGGACATCGTGGAGGAGTTTTCACAGCAGATTTCTGCTGTGTCCTGCTCATGCAGCGACAGCTTTCATTGATGGCTCATGCCCCACTTGCGAGGCTTTCCCATTAGCACGTTGTGCACCCATGTCACCTCGGCCACTTGCCGGAGCAAATTCCTTCTCCACTGAGTTGGTCCATGCTGGATTCTGGCGAAAGGTCCAGTTTCCGTACGGGGCTCACCGTACAACCGCTGGTGCCCATCAGCTCGCCTCGCATGATGCATAGAGTACAGCCAGACCGCCTGAAACATCCATCTGCTAGCTCCATGGGGAAGTCATGCAATCGGAAGAACGGTCTACCTCTGACCACTGCACCCTTCCCAGTCAGCCACAGCGATCCCATCCGGGTACTCTGAGTGCGTTTCTGCGGGAGCCGCTGGTGAGGTATCTGGAAGCTTGGGAAAGCCTTCTTAGTGCCTCCCAGTGGCTCCTCAAGACCATTCGGCTCAACTACACGATTCAGTTCTCCAGACACCTGCCCAGGTTCAGTGGCATTCTCGAGACCTTTGTCCAAGACGAGAGTGCTGCTGTTCTGCGGGTGGAGGTGGCATCCCTTCTCTGGAAGGACGCAATTAAGTCCCCTGGGCCGAGATGAAGCAGGGGTTTTACAGTATAGTATCAGAGATTGTGGTTGCACACAGGGACAACGTGCTCCACCACTTTGCCTGGTTGGGGCTTCAGGTCAACTGGGAAATCGACCCATTGCAAGTTGTGGTTTTCCCTTACCCAGGCCCCCCCTCGGCACAGATGCACTGGCTTACAGCTGCCCCAAAGAGTTGTGGAAGTATGCTTTTCCCCCAATAAGCCTCATTACACAGGTTCTGTGCAAGGTCAGGGAGGACCAGGAGCACCTACTGCTCTTGGCATCTTACCGGCCCAACAGGACCTGGTTCTCCAAGCTGGTCCTGTTGGCAGTGACTCCTCCCTGGCGAATTCCTCTGAGGAGGAACCTTCTCGCCCAGGGATCTCTGGAACCTCCACGTGTGGTCTCTGGACAGGACCAGGAGGATCTATGAGATCCATCACCCGCAATGGTAAATACCATCCTTCAGGCTAGAGCCCCCTCAACAAGGCGGCGGTACAACCTGAAGTGGCGTGTGTTCATTGACTGGTGTACCTCCCGTGGGAAGGACCCTCAGAGGTGTGGTATTGGGCCTATACTCTCCTTGCTTCAAGCAGGGTTCGAAGGAAACCTTTTTGCCTCCACCATTGAGGGCTTACCATTGTGGCTGCCATCTCGGCTTACCATGACACCTTAGGGGGCAGATTGGTGGGGAGACACGAGCTGGTGGTCAGGTTTCTTAAAGGCTGCAGGAGTCTGCGCCCTCCGGCACCACGCCTTTTTCCCTCCTGGGAGCTCTGTGGTCCTACAGGCTTTACAGAGAGACCCATTCGAACCTTTGCAGTCTGTGGAACTCAGAGCCCTGGAAGAAGATGCTCTCCTTACTGCACTCACCTCGATTAAGAGGGTGCATGGCTCCTTGTGCGGATCCCACCCCAGGGCCCTATCCCTCTTTTTGTCAGTCCTAGGTAATTCTTCACATACTACCCCCCAGATGGCAGGATGTGATCTCCGTAGGGCCTTTGACCACTTAGTTTTCCTCCAGCTATGCTCTACTTTTCTGTGCGAATGTATGCTTGTTATTCCATGGTGCCAAACTGTTTTCCTTAATCTTTTTTAAGCTTAAAGAAACAACTGTATTTAAAGTACTAGAAAAGACAGTCTCAACCAATCAGGTTGGTTACTTTTGTGGTGGAAGTAATGGTTCTAACATACTTTAACATAACAAAATTTACAGTTCTAGCTATATTGACTTTACACAAGACTAGAAAATGATCTGACATATCACTTTGTTGCAGAATTTTAACATAATTAGCATCAATTCCATGTGAGAGTATGATTTTTATGATGAGTAGGACCTCCGATCGCAGAACATTTTTTTAATTTTTGAAATGGATATTAAAATCACCAACAATTAAGACTTTATATGCAGCCAGCACTAAATCTGTTTACCAGATTCTTTAAAAAAGTCTCTATAGTGTCTTGGTGGCTTGTATACATTGGCCAATACAAACATCACAGGGGATTTATTATTAGCATCTGTTTCTTTGGATAATGTTATACCTAAACCTGCTCTCTGAGAAACACTGAAAATATTATTATAAATTGACACCACCCCTCCCCCTTTACCGTTTGGACACAGCTCATGTTTATATCAGTAATTTTGGGGTGTAGACTCTTTAAATAAGGTAATCATCTGGTTTTAGCCAGGTGTCAAACAGAGCAGATATTGATTATAACTAGTGATCATCTCATTTACAAAAAAGCGCTTTTGCAGCAGGGGACTTGATATTTAATAAACCAAACTTTATTGGTTTTTCTGTGTTGCATATTTTTTTTTGTAGAACATTTATTTAATTGTTTCTATTAAGCTTGATTTAGACATTTCTATTTTATATTTCGGGGAACAGACACAGTCTCTATAGTGTGATATCTCAGTAAAAGAGTCTCTATGTGCTGTGAATTAACTGAATTCTGTGCGGCCTGTGAGGTGAGACGGCTAGCAGACAGTTGGTTTAGCCAGTTTGTCTGCTTCCTGACCCAGTGCCAACTTTAAGACTATGTGCCAAATTTCTAGAGAGGAGCGGAACCACCCCAGGAGGGGTGAATACCATTCCTTTTTTTTTTTTATCAGGTCAGGTCTGCCCCAAAAACGTATCCATTTGTCTATAAAAGTATGTTATTTTGCAGGCACCAGTTAGACAACTGTGGTGGCAGAACTGTAACTGCTACCTACTGTTTCCATAGGTGGCGAATAGTGAAATAACCGCTAGATATAGGAGTTAGCTGCGGTATATAAGCAGATAGCTCTCATCTTACGAATAAGCAATCGCGTACCAACAGCGGCAGAGCTAGCAGGGTGCAATAGGGGGTAATGGGTGGTGCCTCACTTCCATTATAATAGACACTGCAAATGCCCAATGCAGCTCTGTGACAGGGCGAGTGCAGGTTGCCAGTAAATAAACCTGTTGCCCTTACTGTCCACTGCCTTGTGGCTGACTCGGAGGACTCAAAGTCTAAGGAATTAAACTAAAAGAAAAATTCGGAGTGGAGCCCCGAAGGTGGTCAGCAGACATACCCATTACCCTCTGGCATCTTAACTCTGTCTTGCTACTGAATCCAGAGGGGCTTGGACGAGAGAGTGAGGCTGACGCTGCACAAGTCTCCCTCACTTCAATCCAATTCACGCGCAAGTCATGACTTCAGCCAAGCTCAGCCTAAGCGCATCCCAAGAGTCCTGTGGCAAAGCAGCAAGTGCGGATAAGCTGTCTCTCATGGAAGCGGATGGAAGCGGCAGTGAGATTCGGCAGCCCCTTGAGTGACTAAGCAGCCATCTTTTGGATCGCTCTGCTTACCTCCAGAGCCTGAGGAAGGGACACCTGACCTGGTCAGCATACTGCAGCTGGGATCCCAACTCTAGCGGACAAAATAAACATATAAATCAGAAGTCAGTGATGGCACTCACTATTGGCTCCTGAAATGTATGTACCCTCATGGATAATACTAAGGCTAACAGACTAGAAAGGAGAACTGCACTGGTTGCAAGAGAACTCAGCAAGACGCACCTATCTGGCCGGCTATCAGAACAAGGTGGTGGCTATGCATTTTTCTGGACTGGTCGCTGCAGAAATGAACTTTGGGAGGAGGGTGTTGGCCTTGCAGTCAAGACCCACATTGTTGAGAAACTTGCCAGCTTATCATCTGATGACACTGCATCTTCCACTAGGAAAAAACAATTATACACTCATCAGCGAATATACCTACCATAACCAACCCAGAGGAGATAAAAGATAAGTTTTGTGAAGAACTTGACTATCTCAGCTGTCCCAAGATCAGACAAACTCATCGTTCTTGGCGATTTCTCGGATCACCAGGCTTGGAATGGGTTAGGGTTAGGGTATGCAAGGCACTGGCAAGTGTAACAGCAATGGTCTATGTCTCGTGCACAGCAGGCAAGATCAAAGACTCGTGGCTCAGTCAAAAAGCTGATGAAATTCAGAGATATGCTGACACACAATTCAAAGGACTTCTTTTAATCCTTGAAAGCCATCAATGCTTCTCTGCCTTGCAGGTCATCTCCGCTGCTTAGCATGAATGAGACTACACTTAAGGCCAGATTCTGGAAAGGTGGGCACAACACTTCAATGTAGTACTAAACTGACCGTCATCCACACACGACAAAGCTATTGAACACCTGCCACAAATATCTACCAACCAGTCATAAGATGACCCTCCTACACTAAAAGAAGATCCCAGCAGATCTATCACAGATTTGAAAGCCCTGCAGGCTTTCAAACCCTCCCTAGCATCGTTCACGTCGGTCAGACCACTGGAGGAACAAGAGGGGTTCCCCAGTCACAGCCAGAAACCTGATGCAATGTCGATAGCAGCATCTGAGAATAGGGTCGAGCCTTTTGAGGTGGACGGCTCTGCTAAGCAGACCCCTTTGTGGCCCAGGGTATCATTTAGAGCTCAACACTGAGATGGCAGCCGTACTGGCCCGGGCAGACAAGGCTTTGCAGTGGTGTCCACCACCCTGCCATGAAATGTTGAGGCTGGACAATTGGTAGCAACACAAAGCTGCACCTGCCCCAGTTCCTTTTTCACAGTGTACACAAGGTGCTGAAGCTCCATTCTGGGTGATATCCCGGTACATGGGTGCCGCAGGGGTGACTGTGGGAATGAAACCCCAATAAATCAATAAAATCAGGATCTGTTGCAGAGATCTTAGGAAAAGGAGTTAAAGCCTTTCTCCAGGGGGGCAAGATGTTATCTTCTAAAAACTTCAAGTCTTTTAAACAAATGTACATCATGTATATGCTATATGCTGTGATATTCTTGACAATTCATATTCATGTTTGCTATCATTTTAAAGGCTATGAAGGGTATGATTTTTATCCTTCTAAGTCTAAAGGCGCAACAAGTTCAGGTACTTTAATTATATTTTGCACTCCTGCAAAAGGTGTGTCTTTCTGAGAAAACCTGGATTACAGATTCACTTACAACCCCATCTGGTTAAGTTTTAGGTCCTGAGAAACTTATCCATGTACTCAACAGATCAGGGAATTTATGGCTCTTTTCCTTATAGTTGGATATTGGAGCTTCCCACACTGCTGTGTGTCTCGATTGACAGGTATGATATAGATTCTATGATTCAACTGTACAGTGTTGTTCATGTATTTAATTTGATATTCAGTATTTTACTGTTTAATCAAAGTTTAATAGTGAATGAAGCATGGGGCACATTTTCCCATATTAATGTCTATCGCCTGGCTTAGCAATTTATATGCACGTGGCTGGGAATACTTTTATTTTTGTTCCAAGCAAGCATGGAGTGGTCAGACAAAATTAATTTAGTTTTGTGACCGTGAGACCCACTTAACCGGCCACAGTGAGGCTCTGTGCAACATTGGGTTCCTTATACTAAGAGTATGAGAATTTATGAATGATCAAGTCTAAATTATAATTAACAGGTTATTAAAAATATTTACTAAAGTTGTAACATACAAATTGGAGTCAGATTAAATTGTTCACAAAGCTAAGTAAAATTTAAACTTAATTGTATTGGTTTAAGTAATTATTATATAAGCGATACCAAATGCCAGAACACCAGATCCCTTTACCCATGCCACTGTATTCCGTCGTTGGGCTGGTGGTCCTTACAGGGCCACCCGAGAATCCTGCAGAGCTACTACAGGAACTGCGCTCTGTGTCCGACTATGCCCTCTGGGCTACAAAAGTCACAGCGCAGGCTCTGGGGAGGGCGATTGCCATGCCAAGTAGAGATGGTTTGCTTTTTCAATGCCCCATCACACCAGGTGTCTTCGGCACCCATCTTACCTTGTCACAAAAAGAGCAAATTCCTATTCCATTAGGTCAATTCTCTAGCATGGGGCACCCAGTAAGTCTGGGTGTTACCTCGCTGGAAGCCGACTTTAGGTCCGGTCTGAGAACAGGTCTCCTTGTTCAGCCAGCTCAGTCACCAGGCCCAGCTGCTTGCTCTACTCAAAGCATGGGATGCAGTTAACCCTGTCACCCTTAGTGGTGAACACTATCCTCAGGCTAGAGCCCCCTCAATAAGGTGGCTGCATGTCCTGAAGTGGCGTGTGGTATCAGGTTAGTGTTCTCCTTCCTTCAATAGGGGCTTTATAGGCTCCTTTCCGCCTTCACTATAAAGGTGTATGTACATTTTAGTGTACCACAACATTTTAGTGTTAATCCTTTTTAGGATATCTCTGTGATTTTACAGGCCTCTCCTTCAAGACGGCCCTTCTGACTGCACTCGCCTTGATCAAGCGGGTGGGGGACCTCTAAGTCCTTTCTGTCGACAGAGCGTGCCTAGAATTTGACCCAGCAGACTCTCACGTTGTGTTAAGACCCAGGGATACATTCCCAAGGTGCCCATCACTCCTTTTAGGGATGAGGTGGTAACTCTATAAGCTATTTCCCCTCAGCAGGGGAATCCTGACCTGCCTGTGTTGTGTCCAGTACGGCCCTTTGGGCATACCTGGACTGCACTCAAATGCTCTGATCAGCTCTTTGTGGGCTAATGAGGACAGAGGAAAGGGGACGCCATTTCCAAGCAAAGGATTCCCCACTGGATATTGGATATTTAAATGTAAGGCTGTACAGCAAAACACAAAAAAATACACAGGCACCATCAGTAATACTTGCTCTGCATTGTCTGTTAATCCCGAAATATATGCTAAATGCATCAGGTAGTTAAATCAGTACATAACATCTTACTTTACATTATTATTATTATTATTATTATCTCATTTAACATATACATTGCTAAACTATAATATATCTTATATACTGTAAATACATATACATACACACACATACACACTCATACATACAATTAAATGCACTAGTAGCCACTTGGCTGCTAACTCATCTTTTACTCATCTTATACTTAATATTATTTCTTCCTCACATTAGCTCACATAAATTAACTGGAGCTTGTGAAATCACACCTCAAAGAGTTGTTGCTGGAGATGGTATGTTAGAGAATGATGATGGTGGCGTTGAGGTCCGCTGTCCTCCTAAAATAAGTAAATTTGAGCAAAACATTAAGCTAAAAAACAGAGAATGAAGAAAGAACAACAAAAGAAGAAGCATCTTGCCAAATGAGGACAAAGAGCTCTGAAGGAACCAAGGTCGAGCATCATGTTGAAGTGCCACAGTAGTGGCTTGAATGTATGTTTTACTCCTACCATGTGCGTTGGAGTAAAAGAGTATAAAAAGAGAGAGTTAAAACAGAATAGGATGTCATTGGCATCTAGAAGGAGTATGCACTATGGCATCAAAGAGAGTTTTACACAGCTACTATTTTTTGATCTTTAGTTCTTTTTTGAGGATTATTATGATTAAGCAATTTTTACTTTGTAATTTCTTTTTATTTCTTTAATAACATATTACATACACATATCTGTATTACACTTGCATCTTTGAATAAAAACAAGAGCCTCCCATTGTGAGTTCCTCTGAAAAGACAAAAAGGTATAAGTCTTCATTTCTCTAATCTTTAACAAATCCTCAGTAAGAGAATTCATCAAGGTTCTTAATAAGAAGCATTAGAATCCTTGGAGGGTAAGTTAGACTTTATCTAATTATTTCTGCTCATGCAAATACTGGGGGCTGATCTTCAGCGTATTATTAAATGAATATATCGACCATTAATCGGGACTAAAGGTGTTTGCTACATAAAGAAACTACATAAAGAAAATTTATAATCTGGTGCAACAACATATCCATGCTGCACAAACACAGTATATTACCTTGCACACTTTACATTTGGACTGTGCAATAAATCAGTAAATAAACTAATAAATCAAAAATAATAAAAAAGCTAACCCTAACCCTAACCTAATTGGGCTGGGGACAGTCTGCTACAGCTTTCACCTTGGTTCTGAAATATCAGTTGATCATAATGGAATTCACACTTTTCTGCTTAGACAAATCATTTGTCTTTTTGCAGATGGCTTAGCACAGTGTGAACATGCCTTACATTTTGAGAGAAAGTGCAGGTACAAAATACAGGCAGGTACACGATATTCAAAAATCAAATAAGCAAAGAAATCCAAACGCTAGACACTAAACCAAAACCAAAGGACGAGCAATGATCAAAGACCAGAAAATCAGGCAGAGAAAGTAAATTCTTGGTACAACAATTTGCAAAGTGTGTAGCAAGCGGCTAGCCTAAGTGACACCGGAAGTACTACTTAGAGACTAGAACTCTGGTGACGATGGCCTCTGGTGGTGGGAGGTACCCCTTCTGTGACAAGAGACTAGAGTTAGTTAAACCCAGGTGGGTGCGTTTGTTAATAACATCAAACAAATGTAAACAATAGGTACTTAGTAGACTTGTACTGGTTACCAGCAGAGAATGCAGGAGAGAAGAGGTGCAGAAGCAGTCAGTTATCAAACATTTTACCAACTTTTCTCAATAGTATTTTAGGACTCCGATCTGTTGAACTTCTATTTAGAACAGCATTACGAGTTATTATGGCCAGGGGGCCTGAAAAAGCTTTACAGGCAAGAAAGACCTTATCCAAAGCGACTTACAATATTCCTTGTTATACAACTGAGAAATTGGGGTTAAGGGCCTTGCTCAGGGGACAGCAGTGGTGGCATGGTAGGGCTGGGAATCTAACCCAGGTTCTTAAGTTGGTAGTCCAACAACCTAACCACTGTGCTACCACTTCCCCACATATGTAAAATATTTATTGAAATTATCTATTAAAAGCATGTTTCTTTGGAATAGAAAAGTAATTCTCTTTAAACATTTATGTGGCTGTTCTGTGACAGCTTTAATTATCTGAGCCTGCCCAAGGCATAAGCAAACTGGGCAGCTGCTTAGGCCATGGTGGCCACTCGTGACCCCCCTAGTAAATCAAATGACAGGTATGTGTGAAGTGTTAGTGCAGGGGTTAAGGTGTTGGACTGCTAATTGGAAGATTGGGGCTTGATTCCCAGCACCACCTGGCTAACTTGTTATCCACTGACAACTATGTACATACATTTTCAATATTTTTTTTTGGTCACGTAGACTATTTATGTAAGAATATACGATGTTGTTTTTTTTTAATTTAAAAAAACGTTTACATTTCTTCATTTATTATATTTTTATAGTAAAGATATTTTTGTTATTTGACTATACAAGATAAATATATTAGAATATTAGAACAGTATTAAATTTTTAATTAAATTATTACCCATAGTGTCATCTGTTGTGTTACGGGTCAAAACCCACACAGATTTATGTGATGAAAGAGGTAAAAACTCTTTACTTTTGAATTTTTCATTTCAACTTGATTTTGAAATTTTGCTTAAAAATTGCAAATTCCAATAGAAAATGTGAAAGAGCAAAAACAATGCTTGAATTGCATGCTTTATTCTTTCTTAAATTGAAAATTAAAGGTGTGTGTTTGTGTAAGTGTGCATGAATCACAGTACATTTTAGTGTGCTTCTTACATATATGTTTTCCATGTTTGTTCTGAAGATCCCATACGGGAGCAAGGTTATCTTTCACACGGCCAGTAGCTCTTGTCTCTCGATCGTCAAAGCAGCTAACTCTTGATAACATATGAAATGTATAAAGCTGTAGTCCCATTATCCAGGTATGTTGTTGATCTCCGCCCAACTGCTGCCATTCTTCATTTAGTGTTTGTCATCTTCTGGAGGATTTTCTTTTTTTTTTTGGTGGCTCAAATGGTTAAGGTGCTGAGTTGCTGATCTGAAGACCAGAAACACCTGGGTTCAAGCCCCACCACCAGCAAGCCAACCACTGTTGGGTCCTTGAGCAAGACCCTTAACCCTTCCTGCTCCAGGGGCGCTGTATCATAGCTGACCCTGCGCTGTGACCCCAACTTACCAAGATGGGATATGCGAAAAACACTGCATTTCGTTGGCTCTGTACATGTACCTTGCACAATGACAATACAGTTGAATATTTATTTTATTTTGTTCCGGATTATACTCCACATTATTTTCATCCTCAGACACATACTCCTTAATGTCTCATTCATGACCAAATATATGGTCTTTAACAGGGGTCACCAAACTCCTTTTAGTCGCTCTTGCGGCAACACACCAATAAGTTTCAAGTATACCTAGCAAGATTAGCTAGTTGATTAGCTAGTTTAGGTGTGTTTAGATAGGGGTTGGAAATAAACTCTGTAGAACCGAGTTTGGTGACCCTTGAACTTTGAAATTTGAAATAGACCGATGCTACTGCAAAATAAGATTAATAACCCTCATAAATCTTATTTGTAGATGGCAATATTTAGAGAAATATGTGCAGTTTGTTCAAACCCCAAAAAATGAAAAGTTATGTTTACATTAATTCAATTCAATTCAGTTTTATTTGTATAGCGCTTTTTACAATGGTGATTGTCACAAAGCAGCTTTACAATTGAAGAAATTATAAAACAGAATTAAACATAAATCAGTTTGTCCCTGATGAGCAAGCCGGGGCGACGGTGGCAAGGAAAAACTCCCTGAGATGAGATAGGAAGAAACCTTGAGAGGAACCAGACTCAACAGGGAACCCATCCTCATTTGGGTGAAAACAGGTAGCAGGGATCATGAGGTTACATCGTGTGTGTGTAAACAACTATAATCATCAGTCCTTAGCGAGCAGCCGGAACGTCTTTATGGCGAAGTGGGTCGTCCTAGATCGCCCGGTCACAGGGAAGGGACCCACAGGATGGGTCGGTGGTGGGGACTGGATCACCGGCAGCTCCGTTGTGGCGTATGTAACTCAACAGTGAGAGAGAGAGAGAGAGAGAGAGAGAGAGAGAAAGAGAGAGAGAGAGAGAGGGAAAGGAAGGCAAAAAGAAGGAGAAAAGTTAAGTGACAATGTAATCACACGGTTTGGATTGATTAAATGAATAATGTAGAGTGCAAGGATGGACTCCGGCAAGACTAACTAGGTCAGCATAACTAAAAGGAGAACCAGAGGGAAACACAGACATGAGGGCTCCCTGATATGTTAAGCAACCAGCCGCTCTCATCATCAACACCGTGATCAATAAGAGAGGGGAAGACAGCATCTAAACATACCAGATCACCTTAATACTCAACACCCATGAGTCCCCCGGATCTGCTCCTTTATCTAAGGGGAATCAAATACAAAAGGCTTGATTAAATAAGTATGTTTTTAACCTGGACTTAAACACTGAGACTGTGTCTGATTCCCGAACATACATAGGGAGGTTATTCCATAGCATAGGGGCCCTGTAAGAAAAGGCTCTGCCCCCTGCTGTAGTTTTTATAATACGCGGTACTGACAGGCAGCCTGCATCCTTTGATCGAAGTAGGCGTGGCGGAACGTAAGACACTAGAAGTTCGCTTAAGTACTGCGGTGCGAGACCATTTAGAGCTTTGTACGTTAAAAGTAGTATTTTAAAATCGATGCGGTGTCTCACTGGGAGCCAATGCAGTGCGGATAGGACCGGCGTGATGTGCTCGTATCTTTTAGTTTTAGTGAGGACTCTCGCTGCTGCGTTCTGGACTAGCTGAAGTTTATTAATGCACCTAGTTGAACATCCAGACAGTAAAGCGTTACAGTAATCCAGCCTGGATGTGATAAACGCATGAACTAATTTTTCGGCATCAGTAAGCGACAAGATATTTCTTATTTTAGCGATATTTCTGAGATGATAAAACGCTATCCTGCTAATATTGTCGACATGGGCTTCAAATGAGAGATTGGAGTCTAAAATCACACCCAGATCTTTTACTGTTGCACTCGGTGAAACAGAAAGACTGTCTAGGGTTAAGGTGTGATCAGGAAGCTTACTTTTAGCTACCTGTGGTCCTAGAACCAGAACCTCCGTCTTGTCAGCGTTAAGCAAGAGGAAATTGCATAGCATCCAATCTCTTACTTCCTTCACACATTGCTCAATGTTATTAAACTGGCCTTTCGCATCAGGCCTTGATGAGACGTATAACTGTGTGTCATCAGCGTAACAGTGGAAACTGATATCATGCTTACGGATTATGTTTCCCAGAGGCAGCATGTAAAGAGAGAAAAGAAGTGGGCCTAAAACCGAGCCCTGTGGAGCACGCAGAATAATCACCATTTAAATCTACAAACTGGTAACGATCGGTTAAATAGGACCTGAGCCACGCAAGAGCTGTTCCTTTAATTCCTACTGATTTTTCTAATCTGTGAAGAAGAATATCGTGATCTATAGTGTCGAAGGCCGCACTAAGGTCAAGTAATATAAGCAACGAGACACAACCTTGGTCGGATGCCAGTAAGAGGTCATTAGCTACTTTGACCAGTGCCGTCTCTGTGCTGTGGTGAGGCCTGAATCCTGATTGATAAAGTTCGTGTATGTTATTTCTTTGTAAGTATGAACATAGTTGTTGCGCAACTACCTTCTCTAGAATTTTAGAGACAAACGGAAGGTTAGATATCGGTCTATAGTTTGACAGCTCATTTTGGTCAAGGTCAGGTTTCTTAATTAAAGGTTTAATCACTGCTAATTTAAAAGATTTAGGAACCATACCCACTGCTGAGAGAAGAGTTAACTATTTTCAACAGGGGTTCTGATACTGCCGGTACAATTTGTTTAAGAAAGTGTGTTGGTATAGGATCTAACACACAAGTTGACGGTTTTGTGGAAGAGATGAGTGTGATTAGGTTTTTCTCTTCCAGAGGAGTGAAATTTTCTAAGTTCTGATCTGATGCGGTTAGTTGATCATCAGAATCATTCGAAAGGTCTGGTTTTAAAGCGTTAATTTTCTGCCTAATGTTTGCAATTTTATTATCAAAGAAGTTCATGAAATCCTCACTGCTGCACGCAGTTATGGTGCAGGTTTCTGAGGACGTCTTATTCCTAGTTAATTTTGCGACGGTATCGAATAGAAATCTAGGATTATTTTTATTATCTTCAATAAGGTTAGAAAGATACGTTGATCTATTTACACTAAGAGCTTTTTTATAAGCTAGAATTCCCTCTTTCCATGCTGCCTGGAAAACCAGCAATCTAGTTCGGCGCCATTTACGTTCTAGTTTACGGGCGCTCTGTTTTAAAGAGCGCGTGTGTTCATTATACCATGGAGCGAGTTTCTTATCTTTAATTATTTTTCTTTTAACTGGAGCCACGTTATCTAATGTAGAGCGGAATGCGGCATCTATATATTCAGTCGCCTGCTCGAGTTCTGTTGGATCAGACGGCGATCCAATGACAGAAGACAAGTCTGGAAGACAATTAATAAAGCTCTGAGCAGAAGTTGAAGTAAATGTACGTTTAAAGCGGTAGCGCGGCGCTACATATGCACTATTAGTATGACGCATTTTAAACGATATAAGATGGTGATCAGAAATAATTTCGCACTGAGGAGTTGTTACTATATTACTTATACTTATTCCGAGAGATAGTATTAAATCTAACGTGTGACCAGCTTTATGAGTGGGTCCCATTACACACTGATTTACTCCCACTGAGTCGAGTAGAGACATAAATGCTGTTCTCAGCGGGTCGTCTGAGTTTTCAAAATGAATATTAAAGTCTCCAGCAATTAACGCTTTATCGGCGGAGACAACCAGGTTAGACAGGAAATCTGAAAAAATTCTGCAAATTCACTAAGAAATTCAGAGTACGGACCTGGGGGTCTGTAAATAAGAACTAGAGAAATTGATTGGCTCTGCTTATTATTTGTCTCTGCAGATGTAAGGTTACTGTAGAGAGCTTCAAATGAATTAAAATTACGTCCGTGTTTCTGTACGATAGTTAGATTATTATTATAAATAACTGCGACGCCTCCACCTCTACCATTAGGGCGAGGCTGATGTATGTAGCTGAAAGCTGGAGGACTAGCTTCATTTAATGCTCTACATACTCGTCCGGTTTAGTCCAGGTTTCTGTTAAACATAAAAATGTCAAAATCCAGATCTGAGATCATTTCATTAACCATAAGCGCTTTAGAAGTAAGAGATCTAATGTTTAACAATCCTAGCTTCAGATCCGAGGTGCAGGCTGTGTGTTTATGAGCTATGTTACAAGACAGGAGAGCGGCTCGACATTAATATTTATAAAAGTTATGAATCTCTAATATTCAACTTAAAAAAGTAAGTTTTAAGAGATGCTTTAAACACTTTAAATGAGACAGCATGTGTAATACTTTAGAAGATAGAGTGTTGAGGGAACAGTCAGCAGGTCAGTATCAGAGGAGAGGAGCACACACCTAGTAGTGTACAATGGTAAACGTTTCACTCAGTAATTAGGTGCCAAACCGTGCAAGGCCTTATATATGTCAGCATAAGAATTTTAAAATCAATACAGTACCTGACAGGGAGCCAATGTATGGATTCCAGAACTGGAGTGATATGCTTTTGAGTTGCTATTGTTATTGAGACACCTGCAGGCAGAGCATCCAACTGTGGTGGAAATTTGTACCTAATATACATTAAAGACCTTCACAGAGAAACGTCAAGGCATGCAAAAAGGAAAAATAAAAAAGTTCAGTTGCGCAGTTAGTGTCTTCAACATCATTAAAATGATAAAAGAAACCCTGTTCGCATAACCTAAATGTTGTTTTCACTAATACATGTTATAATAATATCATGATTACATTTCTCTTCTTTGGTCCTAAAAGGACCACTCTATTTACTATGAATTTTATCATACTCTTTATAATCAAGAAATAACACCATGTTTTGCTAAACATCACTGTACCTGTCAATAGACTTTAAGTACAAACATAACAACAAAACAAAGGAAATGAAAAAAACAAAAAACAAACACAAGTATATAAAATAAATGAAAAAGTAAAAATAAAATATTAAAAGTAAACTAATATATTTGACATATAATAGTTCAAGGGAAACAAAAATCACAGAAGGAAAGGACAATCAGGTCAGTTGTAATAAATCTAGTTGTTTGGTCTTGGAGACTCTCCGTGTCTGATTTTGGAAGAGCATCTTTTACCTGTAAATTAATACCAGACCACAGAGAAGACAGGTTAACACAATAATTTAAGATCACATCTTCACATTCAAGATGCCAGTGTTAGACATCTGCTTTCTTGGTAGTTGCATTCCAGTGTTCGAATGACCTTTAAAGCAGTACATGCACACTTTAAATAGTTTAACTGCCTTTACCTACATTATTTGTTGTACAAATTACACAACATTTACAAAACTTTTCGGGAAGTAATTAAAAAATCCCTTAGTGTACCAGTAACTTTGCATCTCCATACCATGCCCCTTTTCGACACATGATCTCTATTGTGTGTGTCAACTTAGCATTTTAGTCATCCATTCATATGTGTGCATTTTTCTCTGATACGGTCATCTAGCTGAGTACCAAACGGCATGTTTTTCACGTTTCTCACCACATCATAAAAACATTTATTATTTATTTATTGAATTTTTATCTGATATTCCAAGTATAGGTTTTTGTTTGTTTAACTAAGCACACTTTGGGCTAGTAAGCCACTCCCTTAAGTGAGTGCACTTGGGAGCCTCTCGAGGGTTAAGTTAGTGTAAACGTTTAAGAACTTAAACACATTATAAAGTTGATCATCACATATTTTGGACTGTGTTCGATGTTCCTGGTTCAAAAGCTTTTCTGCATGTACAGCACATTGCTTAATCAGGGACAGTTTACTTGTGACCAATGTAATACATGTTTGTTTAACCTTACGGGCAATGTCCTCTTTCAGTCCATTTATTAAACTATTTTTCAAGTGCCCTTCATACGCACCTACTGGCCCATCATTCATGTCATCAGAACATTGTAATCCACTGTGTGCATTATGAACTTGTGTCAATCTGACCAAGTATCGTGAAAGTATCTCTCCATCTTGCTTTTTGTACATTGAGATCTTAGTCATGTCCATTGTAACTGGAAAAGCTCTCACCCCAGCCTCCCGAACAGCTGTAATCATGTCTCTATATTGCACATTGTTCACATGCTCCCAGTCAGGTTCACTCATCTGCCCGTTTTTTTCCGGCCATGCATACTGAAATTTAGATATGTCCAGTGACAATTTCTGCATTATCAAACGTCTCAACTCGTGTGAAGTTGTCCGGAATTCTCTGCAGAACTGGAACAATTCCTCACCAAACTTTACTCCTCCCACTGAATCAGACAGCTGTTTATGTGCATTCTCAATATCGCTCATAGCCATAAACAAGAATTAGCTGGTTTTTGTCCCAGCTACCTTGACCATTGGACACTGAAAAGTCTCATAAGTAATCCCATTGCTGCCAGATCTTATCGAGGAAGTTAAGGGTTAGAGGTCCAGCTTTATATTATATATACAGGTGCATCTCAATAAATTCGAATATTGTGTGAATTTATTAAAGTTTGGAATTTATTAAAGTTTATTTATTTCAGTAATTCAACTTAAATTGTGAAACTTGTGTATCAAACTACTTCAGTCTGTGTGCATTGAATTTATTAAAGTTTGGTTCTTTCAATTGTGGTGATTTTGGCTCACATTTAACAAAACCTTACCAATTTACTATGTTAATAAAAAAGAATATGGTGACATGCCAATCAGCTAATTAACTCAAAACACCCACAAAGCCTTTAAAATGGTCTTTCAGTTTGGTTCACTAGGCTACACATTCATGGGGAAGACTGCTTATCTGACAGTTGTCCAGAAGACAATCATTGACACCTTTCACAAGGAGGGTAAGCCACAAAGATTCATTGCCAAAGAAGCTGGCCGTTCACAGAGTGCTGTATTCAAGCATGTTAACAGAAAGTTGAGTAGAAGGAAAACGTGTGGAAGAAAAAGATGCACAACCAACCAAGAGAACCGCAGCCTTGAGAGGCTTGTCAAGCAAAATCAATTCAAGAAGTTGAGTGAACTTCACAAGGAATGGACTGAGGCTGCGGTCAAGGAACCAAGAGCCACCACACACAGACGTGTCAAGAAATTTGGTCAGCAGAAAAAAGGTGTAAAATTTTACACCTTCTGCTAACCAGCCTTCTGCTAACCAGCTTTTTAAAAAAGACTCTGATTTATTTTCCAGCAGGCTTGGCACCTACCCACATTGCCAAAAGCATCAAAAGTTGGTTATTGGTGTGCTTGACTGGCCAGCAAACTTACAAGACCTGATTCTCTATGGGGTATAGTCAAGAGGAAAATGAGAAATAAGAGACCAAAAAATGCAGATGAGCTGAAGGACACTGTCAAAGAAACCTGGGCTTCCAAACCACCACAACAGTGCCACAGACTGATCACCTCCGTGCCACGCTGAAATTAAGACAGTAATTAAAGGAAAAGGAGCCGCTACCAAGTATTGAGTACATATACAGTAAATGAACATACTTTCCAGAGGGCCAACAATTTACTAAAAATGTTTTTATTAGTCTTATAAAGTATTCTTATTGACATAGTCAATTGGTGGGTTTTTGTTAAATGTAAGCAAAATCATCATAATTAAAAAGAGCCAAAGACTACTTCAGTCTGTGTGCAGTAAATTTATTTAATAAACAACGATTTTCACAATAATTTGAGTTGAATTACTGAAATAAATGAACTTTTCCATGATTATATTCCAGAAAATCTAGGAAAAGTAATGGGCTTAGGAGGACTCAGTGAGGAACTCAATATTTGACTGTATCAATTTTGGCCTTGAAACCGCCAATGGAAACTGTAAGGACGAGGTCTTAGAAGGATTTATAATACAGGTAAAAGCTTTATTTAGAAAAGCAGAGCAGTTCAATATCGTAGTCAGCAAACTAGCAAAAGTCTGTACACATAAATCCAAAGATAAACTGACAGATAAATCCAAATTACGAGACAAAAAGAGAGTACACAGTAGTTTGCATGGAAAAACAATACTTCGCAATGTGTGTGTATAGTATTAGCTTAAGTAGGCTAGCTAAACCAGATGTGGCACCGGAAGTACAACACAGAAGCAAACTGTGTGCACTGAATTTATTTAAGTTTGGTTCTTTCAATTGTGACGATTTTGGCTCAAATTTAACAAAACCTTACCAATTTACTATCTTAATAAAAAAGAATATGGTGACATGCCAATCAGCTAATTAACTCAATAGACAGCCATAGTCAGCAGATAGTAACAGATCATTAGTAACCTTTATTAATGCCGTTTCTGTGCCATGAAATCTATGGACACCGGATTTAAAATGCCTTAAACAAATTGTTAAGCGTAAGGTGGGCATGTAGTTAAGATGGCACACTTTGCTCAAGGATTTTGGCTAAAAAAGGACAGATTAGAAATGGGCCAGTAATTGTTGAAATTGTCCCAGTCAGTGTTTTTAATACTGGCATATTTCACGTGATTTTGAAGGCAGAAGGCACAATACCAGTCATTAACGATACTCAACACAACAGTGCTAAGACAGACAAAACATTGGTGAGACTACTTTATCCGAAAAAATTAAATCTAGAGTGGAGAAATTTGATAGAGGGGTTCAGGAGAATTGAACATAATTGCCAGCATGATCAGCCAAAACCAAAGTAAAGGTCATGCAGCTTTTAGCCTTTTCAATCTTAAAGTTGAAAAAAAAAATCAAGAAACCCATTACCAAGGATTGCTGTAGTGGGAGTACTGGAAAAGCTGTTGCCGTTCAGAATTTTGTTAATAACCTAAAAACAAATGTATGGCATTATATTGATTATTTACAATCACCTGTTTAAAATACTGAGCTCAAACAGAAGCAATCTCTTCCCAATATTCGTTTAAGTGGTCCTTTCACACTAAGTGATGAACATTTGGAGCCGAAAGGCACCACCACTTAGAGTGCAGCTCATGATTGTACTAACAGGTAGAGCAAGCATAGGACACAGAATGAGATTTCATTAAATTAAATAAGTCTAAAGCTTTAAGCAGAGCTGAATTTAACTCCAGGGAGTTGGATAGAGATAACTCTTACAGATAATTTAGTAAAATCAGAGAAACCCGCCAGATTAATCGAATTTCTATTTCCGATACATGTACAGTATAGGTAGTACTTGCAATGTTGTGGCCCTTGTTGTAAGAAAAAAAAAAAGTACGGCTCTTGGTGGAGTTGGATCTTCAGGCAGATTTGTGACCTTCAGGGTAAGCAGGCCCAGCTGCGAAATTGGAAAGCGGCGCTGGACTCATCCCGGACTGAGGCTCACTTGTCCCAGGTAAATTCCCAGGTATGAACGAAATACTCCCATAACCTCAACTCTGTGTGTTTCTCTGCCCAGACCTAGCACAGGTAGAACACGGCCTACCCACACCTCTTTCCCTCCATCGTCATATGTTTTTGAGATCCCTACCAGGAACTGTTTCGCCCCAATGTGACAAGATGATCATCGGAGACCCTATCGCCCAACATGTCCGTGCTACCACAATGAAGGGTAAGGTATGCATTCGCTGTTTTCCTGGTGCTCATTTTCAGTACCTCAGTACCTCAGTACACGATCAGTACCTCTGATCGTGAACAAGTACCTTCTGCTGACCAGCTTTTTAAAGATGCTGATTTTATTTTCCAGCAGGATTTCCAAAAGTTGGTTAAATGACCATGGTGTTGGTGTGCTTGACATCGGTACATCGGAATGGTATGCAGCACATCGTCCACGATGAGGATCATTGTGTTAGGAACACTTTTCATGAGGAAACAAAAAGAGGTAGATTATTTGCTTTAAATAAATGGTTAAAGTCATGGTATCAAGAGCAAAATATACACTTTGCTAATAAGTGGAATGTTTTTCGGGAGCATCCTAGGCTCTTTCGTGCTGATCGCCTGCAGCCCAGCAGAGTTGGAGCAGAAGTTCTCTCAGATAACTGGTAAGCCATAAATTGAATTGAACCTATGATAGCCTCTGTCTGGTGTTGCAGCTATCTATTCCGACTTTCTCACTGTTACTTAGAAACCCAGATCCAGGTATAACTATTTTAAAGTGCTTGTACTTAATGTTGCACTCTTAGACATACATAAAAAATCCCTGCTATCCTTTGCTCTGGCCACCATGTATACAGTGCCTTGAAAAATTATACATACCCATTAAAATTTTTTACATTTTGTCACCTTACAACTAAAATGTTTTCTATTGAGATTTAGTTAAGCGAAACACGCATGCAGTGCTCTTTAGGGAAATGTTATTAATGTAAAAAATGGCAAAAATTATTTCAGTTATTTAATGAATACCATGTTAGGTCTCAGA
This sequence comes from Bagarius yarrelli, assembly GCA_005784505.1. NCBI lineage: Eukaryota > Metazoa > Chordata > Actinopteri > Siluriformes > Sisoridae > Bagarius > Bagarius yarrelli. Next base: position 122,582 of record VCAZ01000021.1, read on the forward strand.
TATACTAGCTCTTATGGTTTTACTTCAGTTAATCCAGTGATAATATTTTTGTTTACTTATATTAAGTCTGTGTATATATTTGTCTTTGTCTATATTTTACCCTTGCAAGCTCACATACACTTTTACAAAAGTCTGTGACACTATTCTTCTAATGACATGCTCTGTTTTATAAAAATAGTAAGTTTGGCTCTATTTCAGTGCCACTGATTAATGAAGTCTAAGGACATATAAGCTGAATACAAATAAAAAGTGAACATTAATTTATTTGTAGCGTTTTTTTATTTCTAACATATTGTATAGTTTTATAAGAAGTTTTATAGACTTGGCAAATTATTTTTTTTTAAAATGTTTGTAGGTAGATTGTGATATAAAATTTGGCTATATCGTCCAGCTCTAATTCATACCAAGTCTAAATTACACACAGGTGGACTCTATTAACTTATTAGTTGACTTCTAAAGGCAATTGATTTCACTTTTCAGATTTTTATTTGCTCAAAATTTTGAAAAACGTATATCATTCTCATTCCACTTTACAATAATGTGCTACCTTGTGTTAGTCCATCACATAACTTTTTAATAAACTATATTAAGGTTTTGGTTGTATTGGTGAGAAAGTGTGAAAAAGTTCAGGGGGTATGAATACTAGTGAAATACTAGTGAATTACTAGTGAATACTACTATGAATACAAAGTTCAGGGGGTATGAATAATTTTAAGGCACTGTAGACCTCCAGGGCCTTTTATTGATTTTTTTTTTAAATTTGCATATTTTCTATCAGACCTATTGATTGATTTTGATAAAATGTTGATCGTAGGAGACTTTAAAGTTACTAATGAGGACTAGCATTCATGGACTTACTGAACTTCCCTGGGGTTAAACAAAACATCACTAGACCAACTCATTGATTTAATCATATCCTAGATTTAATTATATAACATGAAATAGATGTCACTATCATATAGATTCTACCACAAACCATTACCTCCCATTGTGCACACTTTCTGTCGAACAGAGTATACATGTCTCTTCACGATATGGATTAGGCAATTATTAACTCCGATTCACAGACAGATCTGTCTCAATTTCTTAGAACATATCTAAACGCATGTGATCTAGATGAAGTGACTAATTGCATAGACACTATGTTCACTAGCACATTAGACAATGTTGCCTCCTTATGATTAAAACAGGTTAGAGATAAAACACGTGTTTTAATCCACATCCTCAAGAGGTGAATAACAACTCGTCACCTCAAGCAAAATTGAACACCTAGGTAAACTGATAGAAACCACCGAAACAACCAAAGGTATCTTAAAAGAACACTTTATGAAAAATTAAGAGTATCAGGAACAAAATTGTGGATGTCTAACCTTTGATAGCATTTTGTGATCCAGTCCCACCTAAAGCTCCACAGTACATGGTGATAAGTTTATATCGCTGTCCTTGTCCTATACTTGTAAAGCTGCAGTCCACCAAATTACTAAAAGATGTGATGCATACAGCTGGAGAGCCTCTTCCAAACATTATTTATACCTTAATAGATTTAGGTTATGTCTCAAAACCTCTCAAGTTGGAAATTACTAAGCCTTTGATTAAGAAACTGAATCTAGATCATAATAAATTATTAAATTACAGCCTGATTTCAAACCTTCTGTTTATGTCTAAAATACTTAAAAAAGCTGTGTATACGCAAATATGTTCCTTCTTACATATATCCTTGAAAACAATATTCTTGAAGCTCGGACCAAGGTTGAATCTCAATTTTAGTTTTACTAAACCTTAGTGCCTCACATAATTACACAGGTATCTAGGGACAAGCATTAAAATGGTTTAAATCCTACCTGTCTGATCAATACCATTTTGTAGATTGAAATGGAGAACTATCCAGTGCAAAGCCGGTAAAATATAGGGTCCCACAGGGGTCAGTCTTAGGACCTCTGTTTTTCTCAGTAAACATGCTTCGTTTGGGTAACATCATTAGAAGATATGGGATTAGTTTCCATTGTTATGCCGACAACACCTAGTTTTATATAAACATTTCAACGTCAATGTACCTCGTATACCCAACTGAGGAAAAGAGTCATAAATTCCTACAATCAGTAAACAGATTAAGTTCTTGTAACCTGAAAGGTGCCACCAGATGGGGTTGTAAGTGAATCTGTAATCCAGGTTACATTGCATTATATGATAAATGGGTTACATTATATGATGAATGGATGCATATAACGGTCAATATTCTAAGCGAAGTACCACAGACATTTGTTGCATTACATTAGCTTCCTTTAAGGATATCATAAAGGCTTGTTCCAACATAAAAAAAGAGGGGGCATGTGGCTCAAATGGTTAAGGTGCTGAGTTGTTAATGTGAAGACCAGAAACACCTGGGTTCAAGCCCCACCCCTGGCAAGTCAACCACCGTTGGGCATCATAGCTGACCTCGTGCCCTGACCCCAACCTACCAAGATGGGATATGCAAAAAATGCATTTCATTGGCTCTGTACATGTACCTATACCTTACTTATACTTAAAAATGGTGTTAAAATTTGACCCCAACACAATATAGGGGTTAAAGGCACATCACCATTTACTACGTGCTAATATTATGAACAGCAGCTACGCTAAATTCTCTCCACCTGTTTCCCTTTTTATACCCATTTCAAGACATCCAGAAATTGTGCCAGCAGTGGTGGACATTCAGTGTAAAGAGGTTAGCCCTGTGAGGATCTTGAGGCATCCAGAGATTGCCAGCTCCAGTTGGCTTATGTCTTTCAAAGATTTCTGATGGTTTATGATTATAAAAAGGACACTGTCCATAATCACACTACCCGGTGTTTTAAAATAAAATAAAAATCAGATTGTGTCAGACTGTTACCTGCAGTGTGACTTCTCTCACAATGACCATCAAATCAATAAGAGCGCTGAACCATAAGGTGCAATTAGTGCAACAAATTCTAACCATGTTGAAACGAATCAGGTGGACTAAAAGTATTTTCAGGAGAAAAAACGTATTAATATGGAGAGAAAAGGAGCGTTCATTCCTATGTTTTGCCATTGACGTTTGCTGCTAATGCGCTACCATTCTTTTGCTTCGACTGTTCTCTTTAGGGGTCGCCACAGCGAATCATCTGTCCACCTAACCCTATTCTCTGCATCCTCTTTACTCACACCCACTAACTTTATGTCCTTTGGTCTTCCTCTTTGCCTTCTCTCTGGTAGCTTTATATCTAACATCCTGCCATTTCAACAACCAATATATTCACTATCCCTCCTCTGTACATGTCCAAACAACTTTAACCTGGCTTCCCTGACTTTCTCCCTAAAACCTCCAACATGAGCTGCCCCCCTGATGAACTCGTTCCTAATCTTGTCCAACCTCGTCACTCCCAAAGAAAACCTCAACATCTTCAGCTTGGCTACTTCCAGCTCTGCCACTGTCTCTAAACCATACATCATTGCTGGTCTCACCACTGTCTTGTACACCTTCCCCATTCTAGCTGATATTCCCCTGTTACACAACATTCCTGACACGTTTCTCCACCCATTTCAACCTGCCTGTATTTGCTACTTTACCTCTTACACACTCTCCATTGCTCTGGACTGTCGACCCCAAGTACTTAAACTCTTGTACCTTCTTCACCTCTTCACCCTGTAATCTCACTGTTCCACCCTTTCATTCAAACACATGTACTCAGTCTTGCTATGACTGACTTTCATTCCTCTTCTTTCCAGAGCAAACCTCCACCTCTCCAGGTTTTCCTCCACCTGCTCCTTGCTCTTACTACAGATTACAATGTCATCTGAAAGCATCATTGTCCAAGGAGTTTCCTGTCTGACCTTGTCTGTCAAATGATCCATCACCACAGCAAACAAGAAGGGGCTCAGAGCTGATCCCTGATGCAGTCCCACCTTCACATTGAACTCCTCTGTCTAACCTACTGCACACTTCACCACTGTCCTGCTCCTCTCTTCCTTGTCCTGCACCACCCTGACATACTTCTCTGCTATTCCTGACTTCCTCATACAATACCACAGCTCTTCTCTTGGTGCCTTGTCATATGCTTTCTCCAGGTCTACAAAAACACAATGCAGCTCCCTACAACCATCTCTCAGCATTCTCAAAGCAAAGATTGCATCTGTAGTGCTCTTTCTGGGCATAAAGCTATCCTGCTGCTCACAAATACCTACTGCCCTCCTTAACCTAGCTTCCACTACTCTTTCCCATACCTTCATTGTGTGACTCATCAACTTTATGCCTCCCTAGTTGTTGCAACTTTGCACATCACCCTTATTCTTAAAGACAGGCACCATTACACTCTGCTCCATTCCTCAGGCATATTCTCACTCACTTAAATGCCGTTAAACAATCTAGTAAGAAATTTCACTGCTGCCTCTCCTAGACATTTCCACACCTCCACCGGTATCTCATCAGGTCCAACCGCCTTTCCTCTTTTCATCCTCTTCAAAGCCATCCTAACTTCGTTTGCACTTATCTTTTGCACTTTCTGCTCCACATTCTCTTCCTCAACCTCTTCTACCCTTTTCTGCCTTTCATTCTCCTCATTCATCAACACTTTAAAGTACTCCTTCCATCTTCTCTGTACATTCTCCTCACTTGTGAGCACCTTTCCATTTCGATCCTTAATAAACTTAACCTGCACATCCTTCCCATCTCAATCCCTCTGCCTTGAGAACCTGTACAGGTCTTTCTCTCCTTCTATAGTGTCTAACCTAGTGTACAGCTCATCATATGCCTTCTGCTTGGCTTTAGCCACTTCCCTCTTCACTCTGTGCTGCAAATCCTTGTATTCCTGTCTACTTTCCTCAGTCTTTTCCATGTCTCACTTCTTCTTGGCTAACCTGTTCCTCTTTATACTATCCTAAACTTCGTGATTCCACCACCAAGTCTCCTTATCTTTTTTCCGCCTTCCATATGACACACCTAGCACCTTTCTTCCTGTCTCCCTAATCACTTCTGCTGTAGTTTGCCATTCATCTAAAAACACTAGCTGACCGCCCAGAGCCTGTTTCAACTCCTGTCTAAATTCTTCACAGTATTCTTCCTTTTTCAGCTTCCACCATTTGGTTTTCTTCTCTACCTTTGATCTCTTTTTCTTCCAGACCAATCTTCATTCTACACACCACGATTCTATGCTGTCTGGCTACACTCTCTCCCACCACAACTTTACAGTCACTAATCTCTTTCAGATTGCTTTGTCTACATAAGATGTAATCTACCTGCACTATATGCTGCTACTCTCTTCTGAAAAAAGGTCTTTACCACAGCCATCTTCATCCTCTTCCTACTCCATACCTGCCCAACACTTCCTCATCACGTCTGTTACCCTCACCATCATGTCCATTAAAGTCTGCGCCTATCACTGCTCTCTCTCCTCTAAGAATACTCACCATTGCCTCATCAAACTCATGCCAAAACTTCTCTTTCTCTTCTAACTCACAACCTACTTGTGGGACATAACCACTTACAACATTCACTATCAGCCCTTCAATTTCTAATTCCAGACTCATCACCCTGTCTGACACTGTTTTCAACTCCGGAACATTCTTCATAAACTCTTTTCAGGATCACTCCTACCTCATTTCTCTTCATATCCACACCATGATAAGAAAACAACTTAAATCCAGATCCAACACTACGAGCCTTGCTACCCTTCCACCTGGTCTCCTGTACACACAATATATCCGCCTCCCTTTTCTCCATCATATCCACCAGCTCTCTACCTTTTCCTGTCATTGTCCCAACATTCAGCGTCCCTATTTTCAGTCCTACACTCTTGCCTTTCCTCTTCTCTTCCTGTCTATTCACGCGTCCTCTTACTCTCTTCCTTTGACCAACAGTAGCCCAATTTCTGCCGGCACCCTGTAGGTCAACAGTGCCGGTGGCGGTCGTTGTTAACCCAGGCTTTGACCGATCCAGTATGAAATTCTGACAGATGATTATCCGATGCCCTTTCTAACGCAACCCTCTCTATTTATCCAGGCTTGGGACTGGCACCGAAGTCACTGGCTTGTGACCCCTGTGGCTAGATTCTTTGCTATTAAGAGCCAAAAATTGAACTTAGGCTGGGATCCACACAGACTTTAATTATTTCAAATTTACTCAGCACAAACAAAAAAAGGCCCCCAGTGGTCCATATAAAACATAAAAAAATAAAGCAGGTAAAAAGTGCAATAGTCGAGCACAAAAACAGAAAATAGAAAGGTTAAAATAATGTGGCCAAGATGTACTAAAAAATCCCCAAATTGCTGTGATATTTCAATATGTGATATTGCTGAATCTATATACAGTGAAAGACATGAGTCGTACCTGCAGTTAAAACACCTGAACAGAACCCTTAGCTATTGTAACAGCTACCTTATCGGGTCAGTAACATTTTAGGTAATTGGGGAGAGTCATTTCACAATGGACACTTCTAAAATGTACACTATTTAGCCAAATGTTTGCAGACAACTTACAAGCACAGTTACATAAGTGTATCTTCCCCAAACTGTTGTCACAAGGTTGGAAGCACATATTTGTCTAGGAAGTCTTTAGCATTTTTTTTGCTGGAACTAAGAGATCCACTGTCACAGCCTTTGAGCACAAAGCCTCTGAGCTCCAAAAAGATATTATGTGCTCTGATTTAAGAAGTTTAGTGTCTTGATTTCAACCACACTCAAAAAGAACTGCACCACTGACTGCTCCCCAGACCTCCAGACATTATTGTCTGCTCACTAATACTACAAATCCCCATATTTTGGAAATTATTATATTGGGAATTATTTCCACAAGTATTCTAATCATAGGAGTAAGTGCAAGATTATATCTAGAATAGAATGTTCAAAAAACACAGATTTAATTGTCCAGCCGTTCTAAAACTGAGTTATAATAAGGGTGCATGGTAAGGCCAGTGTAAAATCAGCTGATTTTTATAGGATTTTACAAACCGACTGTCAATGTGCAGGTTTCGCTTTACCTCTGAATGATGACTCATCAACTGTATGACACTCCCCTTTATATTCTGCTCTATAAATGTGTCCTTTTGAATTGCTTATGGCCTTATGCTTATCTTTACTCTGCTACCACTCATATGCAACAGAAAAACGAGGTCTGCTATAATAACATGGCGACAAGAATCTTCTAGAATAATCTTCTAGCGCTATTGTGCCATGACAGTGTTAATGCTGGTAAAATGAACGGAAATACTTTTACATAGTAAAACAATTTACATGCTGCAGGCCTAACTTTTAATGCTTCTACTTTAAAAGTGACTCGTTCCCTTTTTTTAGTCATACACTGAATTTCTGAGTCTTCTCCATACACCTTCAGCTCTTTACCTTTAGAATTCTCTAAAATAATAATCGTAAATTAGACTTGTTACCTGAAGTCAAAGCCAAACTTAAAGAGCCATTTGAGTTTGCTTACCCCACATGATTATGCTGTTTATTTAAATATAGCTTATTGTTTGTTTATGTAACTGCTGTTCTCTTTTTGTCATATATTGACATTCTCGTTAAGTACTTCTCTGCCAGAATATCATAAAAGAAAAAAAATTTAGGTGTAATATGCATGTTTTAGTGAACTGCAAAGTGGTTTGTATCTCAGTAAAACAGAAGGTTCCGTACTGATGCAGATGTTGGCAAAACCAATAAACCATTCAAACTCATTCTTACCAACATTATGAATTCCAGCTCTATTGCTGCCAAAATCCAATGCAACACAAGAGGCTTGCTGCAACAGCTGCGAACCTCCCCCACCATATACTTTAAGTAATATACTGTGTGTGTGTATAGATATAGATAGAGATAGATAGAGATAGATAGAGAGAGACAGAGAGAGATAGAGAGAGAGATAACCACACCTCTCTCTCTCGTTCTCTCTCTCTCTCTATACATATACACTGCTCAAAAGAATAAAGGGAACACTAAAATAACATCCTAGATCTGAATGAATGAAATATTCTTATTAAATACACTTCTTGTTCTTTACATAGTTGAATGTGCTGACAACAGAATCACACAAAAATTATCAATGAAAATCAAATTTATTAACCCATGGAGGTCTGGATTTGGAGTCACACTCAAAATTGAAGTGGAAAAACACACTACAGGCTGATCCAACTTTGATGTAATGTCCTTAAAACAAGTCAAAATGAGGCTCAGTAGTGTGTGTGGCCTCCACGTGCCTGTATGACCTCCCTACAACGCCTGGGCATGCTCCTGATGAGGTGGCGGATGGTCTCCTGAGGGATCTCCTCCCAGACCTGGACTAAAGCATCCGCCAACTCCTGGACAGTCTGTGGTGCAACGTGGCGTTGGTGGATGGAGCGAGACATAATGTCCCAGATGTGCGCAATTGGATTCAGGTCTGGGGAACCGGCGGGCCAGTCCATAGCATCAATGCCTTCGTCTTGCAGGAACTGCTGACACACTCCAGCCACATGAGGTCTAGCATTGTCTTGCATTAGGAGGAAAACCAGGGGCAACTGCACCGGCATATGGTCTCACAAGGGGTCTGAGGATCTCATCTCGGTACCTAATGGCAGTCAGACTACCTCTGGCGAGCACATGGAGGGCTGTGCGGCCCTCCAAAGAAATGTCACCCCACACCATTACTGACCCACTGCCAAACCGGTCATGCTGAAGGATGTTGTAGGCAGCAGAACATTCTCCACGGCGTCTCCAGACTCTGTCACGTCTGTCACATGTGCTCAGTGTGAACCTGCTTTCATCTGTGAAGAGCACAGGGCGCCAGTGGCGAATTGTGGCAGTGGCAGTGTTCTCTGGCAAATGCCAAACGTCCTGCACGGTGTTGGGCTGTAAGTACAACCCCCACCTATGGACGTCGGGCCCTCGTACCACCCGCATGGAGCAGACACATGCACATTTTGGCCTGCTGGAGGTCATTTTGCAGGGCTCTGGCAGTGCTCCTCCTGTTCCTTCTTGCACAAAGGCGTAGGTAGCGGTCCTGCTGCTGGGTTTGTTGCCCTCCTACGGCCTCCTCCACGTCTCCCTGATGTACTGGCCTGTCTCCTGGTAGCGCCTCCATGCTCTGGACACTACACTGACAGACACAGCAAACTGTCTTGCCACAGCTCGCATTGATGTGCCATCCTGGATGAGCTGCACTACCTGAGCCACTTGTGTGGGTTGTAGACTATGCTACCACTAGAGTGAAAGCACCGCCAACATTCAAAAATGACCAATACATCAGGCAGAAAGCATAGGAACTGAGAAGTGGTCTGTGGTCACCACCTGCATAACCACTCCTTTATTGGGGGTGTCTTCTGCTAATTGCCTATAATTTCCACCTGTTGTCTATTCCATTTGCACAACAGCATGTGAAATTGATTGTCAATCAGTGTTGCTTCCTAAGTGGGCAGTTTGATTTCACAGAAGTGTGATTGACTTGGAGTTACATTGTGTTGTTTAAGTGTTCCCTTTATTTTTTTTGAGCAGTGTGTATATATATATATATAATTTATTTTTTTTATTTTTTTTATTTTTTATTTTATTTATTTTTTTTTTTCTTGTCACTTTAATGTTTCTACTTTTAAAATTCCTAGACCTAATTTCAACTAGAGTCGTTACATACATATATAGTTAAAAACCCACATTTGCACTTTAATAGTGGAATGACGAAATAAGATGCATACATATTTATTTGCTTTATTCTTGGTACTGTACATACTACCACTCCTGTCCCAAAGATCTAAAATAAGCCAAGGTTATCAGTTCAGAAAATTCAACCTGCAGGGGCTATCCTAAAAAGGTATAAAGAGCAAAGAGTTGGCTCTGTTTAACTCTTTGGGATAAGACAACAAAATTAGGTCAGTGTTGACCTCTTGGATAAACTCTGTTCCTCAGAACTATCACAGGGGTCAGGTGATGACGCAATCCTGGATAGTGTTGAATGTGATCAAACCATCTGGTCACATTGAAGTACTTTTCTTTCTGCTGTACAGCGAGTTCCATCTGATTTAAGAAAAAAAGACAACAGCAATGATGATATTTAGAAATTTAGCAAAGTAGAGACAGATCTCATTTAAAAACATGCAATGCAATAAAACCATTTTAGAATCGTTTTCTGTTATATATACATATGCATGCAACCACTTCACATAAATGAGGACAACAAATAAAGATAATCCATTCTCTACCTGCTAACTGATGTAAAACAAAGCAGGAAGACTTACAATGATGTGGTGGATTCCATGGTACATAAGCATATCTGCAAGAGTGAGTTTGTTTCCAGCCAGATACACCTTATCCACCAGAAACTGATTTAGCTCCTGAAATACAAAGACAGAACTACTTTTAAACCTAAAGTCTAGGGTCAAACTCATTATAAACCTTTGTTTTAATTATGTCTTTAAAATAAATGTAAACTGCATTTTATCTGTAAAATAAATTCCTATAAGGCATAATCAAGTTTACTTTGTTACATACTGATTTACACTATACTCTGTTTTTGTTTTATTGAGAACAACAATCTATTTATAGATTTATATTTATATATTACTGCTTATTGTTTCTTATAAATATGTTCAATGGTCTACCGCAATCTGCCAGAAATATTTAAAATGTTTCTGCTTTCTGGGGCAACTTTAGTTGTAGTGTATGGTAGTGGGTGGAAAGTAACTAGGCATTAAAATGGTAATAAAGTCCATATTTATAATAAAAAATTAATAAAACAAATGTACTTTATTATACAGGACAACGGAAGCAAATATTTAAATTTCACAGCAGGCACCAGTGGTGTCAACCAGTTTCCTCAAACGGCCGAAGATTGAATGCAGAGTCTTCTTAAGGAATTTGTATGGGATAATGGTGAGAACCTCCCAAATACATGCCTGCAGTTTGCGAGGCTTAAAATCCTAATGTTTTTGCTGTAAGAAATTATGCCAAAACTGCACTACTGGCTCACACACTGACATCAATATAGGAGTGTATTGGTCCTACACTACACCGGTGCGTTGACAGCGTTAGCACCAAAAACCATAAAAACACTTATCTGAAAAAGAAATAAAAATACCAAATAAAATGACAACCAGTGGATTAAGGATGGCTTTAAACCACTAGACACCTAAACCACTTTCTTTGCATTTTTTACCACCATCATTAATTTTTCATTGATCCAGGCTAAAATACCCACCTGCTTTAAAACAACCAAAATTGTATTAACCCATAAAGTTCTTCACACTGAAGACCGAAATTTCTTGGTACCTCTGTCATATGCTTTCTCCAGGTCTACAAAAACACAATGCAGCTCCCTACGACCATCTTTTTACTTCTCCATCAGCATTCTTAGAGCAAAGATTGCATCTGTAGTGCTCTTTCTGGACATAAAGCCATACTGCTGCTCACAAATACCTACTACCCTCCTTAACCTAGCTTCCACTACTCTTTCCTATACCTTCATTGTATGACTCATCAACTTTATGCCGCTGTAGTTAATGCAACGCTGCACATCACCCTTGTTCTTAAAGAGCACCATTACACTCCTTCATTCCTCAGGCATCTTCTCACTAAAATCCCATTAAACAATCAGGTAAGACATTCCACTGCTGCCTCTCCTAGACATTTCCTCTCCACCAGTGTTTCATCAGCCTTTTCTCTTTTTATCCTCTTTAAAGCCAAGATCCTCTTCCTCTCCTAACTTTGCATGTACTAATCTTTTAAACCTGTCTACTTTGCTCAGTCCTTTCCATGTCCCACTTCTTCTTGGTAAAACTATTCTTCTTTATACTATCCTGAACTTCCTCATTCCACCACCAAGTCTCTTTATCTTCTTTTCTCCTTCCATATGACTCCCTGATCACTTCTGCTGTAGTTTAACATTTATCTAGAAACACTAACTGATCTCCTTGTCTCCATGTTTCAACTGCTGTCTAAATTATTTACAGTATTCTTCCTTTTTCAGCTTCCACCACTTGGTTTTAGCCTGTGCCTATCACTACTCTCTCTCCTCTGAGAACACTCACAATTACCTCATCTAACTCATATCAGGACCTCTCTTTCTCTTCTAAGTTGCAACCTACTTGTGGTGCATAACCACTCACAACATTCACCATCAGCTCTTCAATTTCTAACTTCACACTCATCACCCTGTCTGACACTCGTTTTACCTCCAGAAGATTATTCAGAAACTCCTCTTTCAGGATCACCCCTACCCCATTTCTTCTCCTATCCACACCATGATAAAACAACTTAAATCCCAATCCAATAATTCGAGCCTGGCTACCCTTCCACCTGGTCTCCTGTACGCATAATATATCCACCTTCCTTTCCTCCATCATATCCAACAGCTCTTTACCTTTCCCTGTCCCAACATTCAGCGTCCCTATTCTCAGTCCTACACTTTTGCCTTTCCTCTTCTCTTTCTGTCTATTCACACATCCTCCTTCTCTCCTACTTTGACCAACAGTAGACCAATTTCCGCCTGCACCCTGTAGGTCAACGGTTTGAAATTTTGACGGATGATTTGCATATTTAGTTTTGACAAAGTTTTTTTTGTCGGATGCCTTTTGACACAACCCTCCCTAATTATCAATGCTTTGGACTGGCACCGAAGTCACTGGCTTGTGACCCTTGTGGCTAGATTCTTCCGTAAATAAACCATTAAACATTCAATATAATTATACACTTTACAAAAAGACAAGTCATTTGATGTATTCTTGGTGGCCACATAAATCCTAACTGGCCACTTAGTTCGCTTATGTATTGGACCAGCTCTGATAAAAGTACATGCCAATTTACTTCTTAGAAGGTGTCTGCGTGACAGAAATATGCGCAATGAATGTAGTAAAATAATGGAGGTTTTTAAACACTAAAAAGAGGAGGGGACAAAAAAAAAGCCTATTCAAGACCAGCTTAGGTTAATTACTCAACTATGGAGTACAACTTACCTCTCTTTCAGAAACTTATTCCCACTTTTTGGGGTTTGAGAAACCTCATATTCCGAAACTGATATTCCAGAATTTAAGTGCCTTAAAAAATGATGGAAGAAACTCTAGACTAAATTACCATAACACCTGTGAGCTTACTTGAACAATTTTTATTTTTACCTTTATAAATAACAAAAAGGCTGAAATTATTTCTATGTTAACTTTATATTAAATAAAATTTTATTTGTATAGCGTTTTTAACAACAGACACTCTCTCAAAGCAGCTTTAAACAGTTTTAATGCAGCAACAGTGAAAATTGGAGGTTCGTCCCAAATGAGCAAGCCGGAGGCAATTGTGGTAAAGAAAAACTCTCTGAGATGAAGTAGGAAGAAAACTTGAGAGGAAACAGACTCAATAGGGAACCCAATCTCATCTGGGTTACATTGCATGTTATTGTTAATTACAACATATTGTAATGATCAAACATTGTGTAAATTGTAGCCTTGGGCCAGTGGAGCAGAGTGAGTCCCAGTCAGTCCTCGAAGCACCTTGAAATCAAGGAAATGGGCAGGAACCTGGTCACTGGTGCCTCAGGATCCTCGTAGGGTTGAAGGTCTACAAGTGCTGGCATAATCTCTGTATACTTTGAGATGGGTATACAATGGAAATAGGTGGAGAGAAATTGATTCTTTTTATAATATTAGCAGGCTGATAACGTCCCTTTAATCAGAATATACTGGAGAATAATATTATGGGATATGTTATGTGTATGCCTGGCTAAATACACTATATTGCCAAAAGTATACTCACCTGCCTTGACTCGCATATGAACTTAAGTGACATCCCATTCCTAATCCATAGGGTTCAATATGACGTAAGTCCACCCTTTGCAGCTATAACAGCTTCAACTCTTCTGAGAAGGTTGTCCACAAGGTTTAGGAGTGTGTTTATGAGAATTTTTGACCATTCTTCCAGAAGCGCATTTGTGAGGTCACACACTGATGTTGGACGAGAAGGCCTGGCTCCAAGTCTCCACTCTAATTCATGACAAAGGTGTTCTATCGGGTTGAGGTCAGGACTGTGCAGGCCAGTCAAGTTCATCCACACCAGACTCATCCATGTCTTTATGGACCTTGCTTTGTGCACTGGTGCACAGTCATCTTGAAAAAGGAAGGGGCCAGCTCCAAACTGTTCCTACAAAGTTGGGAGCATGGAATTGTCCAAAATATCTTGGTATGCTGAAGCATTCAGATTTCCTTTCACTGGAACTAAGGGGCCAAGCCCAGCTCCTGAAAAACAACCCCAAACCATAATCCCCCCTCCACCAAACTTTACACTTGGCACAATGCAGTCAGACAAGTACCGTTCTCCTGGCAACCGCCAAACCCAGACTCATCCATCAGATTGCCAGATGGAGAAGCGTGATTCTTTACTCCAGAGAACCAACTCCACTGCTCTAGAGTCCAGTGGCGGCGTGCTTTACACCACTGCATCCGACGCTTTGCATTGCACTTGGTGATGTATGGCTTAGATGCAGCTGCTCGTCCATGGAAACCCATTCCATGTGCACTGTTCTTGAGCTAATCTGAAGGCCACATGAAGTTTGGAGGTTTGTAGGGATTGACTCTGCAGAAAGTTGGTGACCTCTTTGCACTATGCGCCTCAGCATCCACTGACCCCGCTCCGTCAGTTTACGTGGCCTACCACTTTGTGGCTGAGTTGCTGTCGTTCCCAAACACTTCCACGTTCTTATAATACAGCTGACAGTTGACTGTGGAATATTTAGGAGCGAGGAAATTTCACATTGCACAGGTGGCATCCTATCACAGTTCCAAGCTGGAATTTACTGAGCTCCTGAGAGCGACCCATTCTTTCACAAATGTTTGTAAAAACAGTCTGCATGCCTAGGTGCTTGATTTCATACACCTGTGGCCATGGAAGTGACTGGAACACCTGAGTCCGATTATTCGGATGGGTGAGCGAATACTTTTGGCAATATAGTGTAGATATGTCTTTAATCTATGTTAAAATAAGGAGTCTTTGTCTGAACTTTGTCAGGTAGGCTATTCCATAGTTTATGAGCTTTTCTGCATCCTATACAGATAAAATGTTTTTAATAGTAATATTGGAAATATGACTCTCAAAAGACAAGTTGCTGTCTAATATCACACCCAGGTCTTTCACTGATGAGCTAGTAGTGATAGCACATACTTCTAAGTGTAAGTTGAAATGTGAGTGTGCCTGTGTGCTGTTTTTTAGACCAATAAGTAATATCTTCTTATCAGGATTTAATAAAAGAAAATTATTAGTCATACAATTCTTTGTCTTTTACACACCAAGTTAATCTGGACAATTTCGATAATTTGTCAGGTTTCGATGAGATGTATAACTGGGTGTCATCAGCTAAACAGTGAAAAATCCACATGACAAACATACCTTACCTTAAGTATAAACTTGACCTCATCTTTTGAGCAGTAATCAAGTCGAGTCAATCGATATTCCAGCCATTGTTGGACAACAGCTCTTTGCTCAGCTGAATCACCCAGCAGTTCTTTTTTCTTAGCCTTATTTACCAAGTGGGAGCTGATGGTGGCCAAACCAGCTAAAGTTGAACCGTTACTGTTCTGGAGAACAGGGACCTAAAGATGAAAAGACCACTGTTGTAAGCTTAAAGAAACTGTTTAAACAGGGATAAACATATAAATAATAGCCAGTCAATTCACTGCACTGTCCCATGTAGACTGGACAGTCCAAATAACCATTCTAAAGTGTTAACTTGCGCTGCAAGTTAAAAAAAAAGGAACCCACTTTAGCTTAAAAAGTGTTCACTCAAATTAGGTTTTTAGCTTCTGAAATTCAGCTTCTGAAGTTAAAATATTAAATTAAACATATTTAAAGTAATAAATAAATCAAACAAAAAAACTTTTAAAACCTTACAAGTTACAGCCACAATATTATTTATACTTTTTATTCATTTATGTAGTAGTTATGCATTTGTTTGTTGTTGTAAGATTTACAATTACTGACCTAAAAGCGCTACTGATAGGGCTAATTAGATTTAACACGGTTTAAGACGTACCTGATGGAACGGAGAAAAATAATAATAATAATAATAATAATAAAAAAAACAAAAACAAAAAAACAATCACCCATCGATGACTGCCGAGAAATGATTCAACTGGATAAGGATATGAACTTGCATATCGGAGAGATCAGACAACTCTCACCCCTATACCATCAGCTGGATCAGCACTGCAATCCATCCTTGTGAGATTTTTTAACTACAGAACAAACGAGGGAATTGTAAAACTGGAAAATAAAAGATTTGTTTGGAAGGGTAAACGAATAAATTTGATCATGGCTAGTGTTAAAACAGCAAGTGTTAAAAATGAAAAAAAGAAAAATGCTATCACACTGCTCTTCCTGCCAAATTGTGGGTCTTCTACAGTTCTGCAACAAAAGTGACTCGAGACATGGCAGTAAGGGTCCTACCTGTCGTCATTTTAAAACAGCCCGATAAACTAAAAGAAAATCAAGAGGATAACCTGGTCAACGAGTAGTTGAGGAAATAAAAGAGGCAAGCTAACCAGTCAGTTCTAAAGAAACTCAAGCAATTCAGACATGAACACAAGCAGGATGGTCAACTGTTTTTAATTTAAGTAATTAAGAGTTCTTCCATTCATTGTTAGAGTTATAAACCCTTAAAAATGGTCAAAAATATCATCCACGAAGGTGTAAGGAAAGAAAAGACTCATAGCTCTTACGAAGGTAGACATTCAAATGAAATAAAACATTTTAAACTAAAACGGCGGTGGTTTATATATATAGTCAGTCTCACATAAATTAAGACAGACAGGAAATTCTCATATGAAAGTAAATAATTTGTGAGAATCAATTTTTAGAATATAGGAAGTAGATTTGTTTTTATTAAAAAAAAAATAATAAATTAGACTTCCGTAACTTTACTTGATTTATATGATCCTACTGAAAGTCAATTTCCTTCTTTAAACAAATATTTATTATGAAATCTAAGAAAATTCATGAACTGTTTAAAGAAACAGGCATAATTGACATTTTGTAAATTCTTTATCCAAATGAACACAGTTATACACATTTGTACTGTCGACTTGATTATTTTCCTTTTCCTAAAGATAGACAAAATCATTTCATGTGACACTGAAACAATTAATGTACCTGACCATTGGCCTATAATAAAATCATTGACAACAAAAAAACTACCTTTTGAAAGCTAACTGGCATTTAATCACACAACATGCTGTACATGTGAATGTTGTGTGATACACATACAGCACAGTTGACCATGCTCCAAGCCTATCGAGTTCGGGCAGAGGGCTGAGAAAGAGGTTGTGGTCAAGGATTCGGTTGTCAAATGGGCCCAACTGTGGAAAGACTGGACTCTGGAAAATTGACTGTTCGGAGCCAACACACCAGCAGGCTGATTGAGATAACGAGTCTGAGGTGAGGGGTCTGAAGAGGGTGAGTCAGAAACTTCTGTTTTTTGTCTTGCAACAAAGAACAGCTTACAAAATCTGATAAAACTATTTCCTTGCAATAAAAAAAACGCTTTGGCATTGCTATACACCCAACATAAAAAGTAAAAACACTATTATGGCATCTTGATTTTTTTTTTTAACAGAGCAGAGAAATTATATGCCTGTAAGTAGAAATATTAGGTTGTATACAGTTTAACAACTTGTTTAGTGGTTTTAATAGCAATGTTATATTGTTTTAAAGCAGCTTGGTCACGATCGTAATGCTAACTAATGTTAGGTGGTTAATGGGCCATTCTATTGTGTTAGCATTGAGCTAACAGTTTAGGTTTTAGCACATCATGGCATGTTTTCAATACAATTTGACCGTGATTAGAACTCTTGGTTATTTAAATTTTCTGTAATTTGCATTATATAGCCTTTTCTTCTGTATGTCTCAGTTTTACTGTGTTTTCTTTGAGAGGAAAACAAACAACCTAAACCAACTACATTTGTCTCTTATTGCAAATCTGTTTAGCTATTTGCCAAACTGGACACCCACATTCAGGGAGGGCAGAAAAGTAAAAAGGCATCCAGAAAGGGCTCATCAATCATGGCAACTCCAGCAGATAAAGCTTTTGTAGACACTCTAGAGACAAGATCAAGATGTTCTGGCTCTATTCGCTCGAGTTACCTCATTTTATTATCAACTGCTGCTGCTCTGGCTCGAGTAAAGCCTGAAGCTACAAAAGTGCAACTTTCATTTGCACAAAATGAAGCAGATATTCTAAAATCAGCAAGCTAAGCAACTTAAGAAGAAAGCAGAACTACCTGCCAACCAGCATATTAAAATCACAGAAAGCAGCTGCTGCAGCAGTAGCAGAGGTTGAAGCTTGGGAAATGTCCGTGCAACAAAGTGGAGACCCACAACAATTCCTGGTAGACACTAGAGATTACCAGTCAGCAGCCTGATGCAGCGTTCACAGGAGTTTGTTCAACAGCACGTTTAATCACACTTCAATCTACAGACTCTTTAGGCAGAGCTTCCTGAAGCCACTTCTGTATCAGCCAGGGATGTTAATAAATCAGAAAAATACTCAAAAACATGTAATCACCAGAGTAGTGAGTAAGACTATTCAGAGTTCAAACTCTTGCGATTTTAAATTAGCAGTACACCCCAAATGAGAAGTTATAACATCACACCAAGAGAACCATAGTTGGAACTGTTGCCCCTTTGGAAGAAAAGCAGCAAGCAGTAATGGACCCTCTCTTCATCCTCAGCCAAATGTATTCACACCCAGACCCACACCCATACACAAAACAGAAATTTGATGATCTACCAGAAAATTATTGGGCTTGGAGACCATCTAGAAGTGCAATTCAAGATCTGGGTCTGTCAGCTCAGAGCAGCTCGATCTGCTCTCCAAGTGGCTTGAGCCGCAGTTAATTTAGCAAACCAAGAGAATAAGAGAAGATTACATCTATACCACTAGAGCAGGATTAAATATGGTGTGGCAGAGACTTGAAGAAAACTTCAGAGAAAAACATCATAGACCCCGAAAAACAATGCCCATTGCACCTAAAGCCACACCCCCTTAAAAAATTCTGTTTAAAAAATTGTTCAGCGGTAAAACTATAAGCAAAAAATATATAAATAACTTTTCTCAAAAATAAACAAATCTGGTTCTTCTGTGTATCACATGGCCCCTGCCACTTAAATCTGAAAACTCCTCCACCATTGAGAAGCATGACAGGAGACATCTAAGTGCATTGAAGTGTGTGGACATCCTGCCATGTCCAGATCATGTTTAAAAATATGTCTGGTCAGAGTGTATTTTGCTGGTGAGACAGAAAAGGCGGTCAAGATGTATGCAGTCATGATGAGCAGAGTAACCACTCATTAGCAAAGACAAGGTTTTTTGATCACTTTAACATTAACAAACATTTAGAGCCATATACATTAAAGACCTGCTCTGGTCTAATGGAAGTAGCAAGTGGAAGTGTCAACAACTTTGTTTCGCCTTCTATTGACTCTACCACAAAGCTCTCACTTTCTACTCTACTCATTGAGTGTGACATGATAGGGCAAAAAACTCTTAACCAGTAGTGGCTTAATATTACCCACATCTAATATTACCCACGGGCTTCACAACAAACCTTATGTTCAACGAGAAGTATATGGGGACAGTTTAAACTGTTGCGTTTCTCCCTTACCTTTTCAGGTATCACAGAAAATACATCCTAACAACAAACCTCCAGCCATCAAGCGTCTACGACTGACTCTAAAAAGAAAACCACAAATGAGACAGCATTTTATTGACTTAATGCAAAAAATGTTTCATGTAAATCAAGCAGAGCCAGCTACACCACTGAAAGAAGAACAGAAATGCTGGTATTTACCCATATTTGGAGTTTATCATCTGCAAAAGCCAGGGCAGATAAGAGTAGTTTTCGACTCTAGTGTCAAATATGAGGGTGTTTCACTCAACAACGCGGTCCTAATCTCAATAATAGTCTAGTTGGAGTTCTGATCCGCAGTTACAGTTGCAGAGGATGTGCAACAGATGTTTTGTTTTACGGTCCGTAAGAAACAGAGACTTTTTGAGGCTCTTGTGATATGAGGACAATGATCTCCAAAAATCAGACAGAGTATCGGATGGCAGTACATGACAGTCCATCCCCAGCAGCTGCCATATACTGTCTCAGACAAGCGGCAAAAGAAGCAGAAAACTCCTTGGCAATTGAGGTAGCAGACGTTTAAATCAGCACTGAAGACAATCCCGCCGAAAATGGGACTTGGCCAATACTGACAGCAGTGCTCAGAAGTACCAACTAATTTACTGGTCCACCTTTCCTGTCAAGACCAGTGCAAGAACATTTTACTGATGTTTACTGTTTTGATGTTGTAGAGAAGCCTGTTGGGTTCTGCTAGATTTGAAAGGTTTTCCATTTGGAAGTCACTCACTCAAGCAGTTGCAAGGCTAATCCGGAAAGTGAGAAGTATCACAAAACAGCAGAGATGTGGTTAATCAAGCAGTGATGGTCATCAATCAGCTGTGCAGCGATAAGATCATCAAACAGAGCCCACTTTGGAAACTGATACCAATTGTGGATGAAGATGGTTTGCTAAGTGTTGGTGGTCGGATATAGTCAACGGAGCCTTCCCTCAAAAATTTTGTTAGCAATATCTTATTTGTGCAACTAACAACGTAGGGAGATGTGTTAAAAGCCCTCCCAGCGCTCATCCGCCACTACAGCATCCATTTAAACACCTACAAATGGAATTTATTGAGCTCACACCTGTGGAAGGTAAGAAATATTGTTTGATGATGATAGATGTGTGACAGCCAAAGAAGTTGCCAGTGCGGTAGCCAAAGCACCGCTGACCAAGATCACTCCCAGGTGGGGAATTCCAGAGAGAATTGGCAGTGATAACCCATTTCTCATGGATCAAGGCACTTCCTATTGTTCTGATTCACATGCAAGCACGAGAGAAAATAACCTAAGCCCATTTGAAATTCTTTTAAGCAGGATCTGATAGGTCTCTCAAGGAACTTCAAGCTGACAACTGGCGCATGTGATGATTTAATGTTAAATTATTGTGTTAATCTGTCTTCTGTGCCATCTGATATTCACAAGCATATAAAAGACTTCCTGCCTCAGCCAGTGGTAGGAGAACTACACAGCCTGAAATCAGGCGATTGAGTCATGGTGAAGGACTTCCCCAGAGAAAATCCTGCTGTGGCCGTGCAAGGCTGAAAATGATTAGACTTCGGGCTTCCTGTCCCAAAAAAATACTATGGGTAATAAATGGACCATCTGGCATTACTAAAGGCACAGAGGTGCTGATAGCGATTAAGGTCTTTAGGACAACGTGTATACATTAGGCGGTCTGCTAAGGGTCACTCGTTTAACACAGTGGTTGAAGCTGTAATTTGCTGATTGGCCAGTTTGAATGTCTCACATTTGGTTCTTAGTCACATGGTCAAGAAATAGATAAAAAAAATTGTAACTAGAGCGCTGGCTCTCTTTTTCTTCTCTTTTTCTGTTCCTGTATGTTTTTGCATGTTTGTCACATTTTAATGTTTCAGATTATCAAACAAATATTAGTTAAAGATAACACAAGTAAACACATCATGCAGTTTTTAAATGAAGGTTTTTATTATTAAGGGAAAACAAAATCCAAAACTACAAAGTGTTTGCCCCTGCCCCCGCCCCCGTTAACATAACTTAAACATAACTTAACTCTGGTTTATCACACCTGAGTTCAATTTCTCTAGCTAGACCCAAGCCTAATTACTGCCACACCTGTTGGCAATCAAGAAATCAGTTAAATAGGACCTGCCTGACAAAGTGAAGCAGACCAAAAGATCCTCAAAAGCTAGACATCATGCTGAGATCGAACTTGGGTTCTGCAGCAGGACAATGATCCAAAGCACACCAGCAAGTCCACTTCTGAATGGCTGAAGAAAAACAAAATGAAGGCTTTGGAGTGGCCTAGTCAAAGTCCTGACCTGAATCCAATTGAGATGCTATGGCATGACCTTAAAAAGGCAGTTCATGGTAGAAAACCCTCCAATGTGGCTAAATTACAACAATTCTGCAAAGATGAGCGGGCCAAAATTCCTTCACAGTGCAGTAACAGAATCACTGCAAACGCTTGATTGCAGTTGTTGCTGCTAAGGATGGCCCAACCAGTTATTAGGTTTAAAGGGCAAACAATTTTTCACACATGGCTATGTAGTTTTGGATTTTGTTTTCCCTTGATAATATAAACCTTTATTTAAAAACTGCATAATGTTTTTACTTGTGTTATCTTTGACTAATATTTAAATTTGTTTGATGGTCTAAAACATTAAAGTGGGATTAACATGCAAAAAAAATAAGAAATCAGTAAGGGGCAAACACTTTCACACCACTGTAGTTATTAAACCATTTTAGTTATAAATGATGTGCTAACTAGTCTTGACTTAACCTTAATATTAATGTGCTAACTATAGCAATACAATATAAATCACTCAATAGTAACGCTCTCCCACTATTACAAATGCTCTTATTTCCGTTGTTGGTATAAGTGGTGGTGGGTGGTAATAGACAAGAAATGTACAGTTTTATACCATTTTGCTAATGTTTCTTTAGTCCTTTGGCAATCCTATAACCTTGAACCACCGCAGGAAAACCACCCTTACACCCAAGTCTCTCCTATGAGAAGAAGGAGATATACCACGGAGCTAAAGTTATTTATCAACCGTTATAAAAAGTTAGTAAAGCCCAGATGTTGTAACCAAGAACCGGCACGAAAAGTGGGATAAGTAAAGTTTGGTAAGAAATTGCTCAGATTCTGCAGAGAATTCCGGCCAACTTAATATGAGTTGAGATGTTTGATGATGCAGAAATCGTCACTGGACATATCTAAACTTCAGTATGCATGGCCTGAAAACAATGGGCAGATGAGTGAACCTAACTGGGGCATGCAACCAATGTGCGATATAGAGACATGATTACAGCTGTTCGGGAGGCTGGGGTGAGAACTTTTTTCAGTTAAGATAAACATGACTAAGATCTTAATGTGCAAACAGCAAGATGGAAAGAAAAAGTCACAATACTTGGTCAGATTGACAGAAGTTCATGATGCACACAGTGGATTACAACGTCCTGATGACATGAATGATGGACCAGTGGGTGTGTATGAAGCGCACTTAAAGTTTTATGAATGGACTGAAAGAGGGCATTGCTCACAAGGATAAACAAACATGTATTACACAGGAAAACTGTCCCTAATTAAGCAATATGCTGTACATGCAGAAATGCTTTTGAACCAGAAAGTTAGAACACAGTCCAGAATATGTGATGATCAACTTAATGAAGAACAGCTGACTATGTTGAAATGGTGGGGCTCACCCTTATAACAGAGAAAAAGGTGATGGTAAACGTGACGGTTGCTGGATCTGCGGTGATGTAGAACGTTGGACAAACGAGTGCCCGAATAAAACGGCAGTGACAAGAGGTCAACAGACAGGTAAATAGTGGGACTTCCAGGCACAGGTGAGTCTACTTAAATCTTACTATGCTTTGAAATGAAGAACTGCTTAAGCCAGATTTCCTATCTTTTCCTGCTAATACCAATTGCAATAAAGAACTGCTTACACTAGATTTTCTATCTCTTCCGTGTTCTCCTGTTAGCGCTGGTGTTACTCTTGAGAAAATTTGTGACACTGGAGACACATCACTGCACACATACAAAGGCACCAGATGAAAGCAATAGAAAAAATGGTTTAGAAAGTTAGTAATTTCTGATGTGATAATATTGAAATTCAGATGTGAAGTAAAAGTTACTCTTTTGGGTCTCAGTTTTTTTCAGGCAAATCACACAGTTATTTTGTTCCACATATTCTTTTTTAAAATACAGTCTGTGGCAAAATTTAAGTAAATGATTGTTGAAAATTTAAAATTGGTCCATCTATTTGGGATAATCGAAAATATTGTGCATATACCACAAATTGTTTAAATTGGGTGGCGTGCCACTTTGCAAAAGATTTAAAGCAAATTGGTTTAAATTATAGTTTGTTCAATTATAGTTTGTTCCTAGTAGTAGTTTTGAGGTATTCGTTTATTTCTTTGCAGAGGGTGAAAGATTCTCTGCAGAGGAAATTAAGTTTGACATTCTTAAGAAAAAGAAAGGTCAAACAAAAAAAATTTTGAACATTCCAAAACAAAGAAAAAGAAATTCATTAATTTAAATTACAAACAAAAACCTAAAATTGAAATATCAGATAAAAAAAAAAATTAAATAAATAAACAATAAATAAATGGTACCAATGTGGTGTGATAGACATGTGGTGTTCCAAGATGGTTTGGATATTATGCCCTATAACTGTTTTATTCACAGGAAACGTGAAGACACATGCAGTTGTAACGCAGCTAGAAGACCCCATCAGAGGATCTTTTTTTTCATACTATGCTACGTTGACACACAGTAGAGATTATGTGTAAACAGGAGGGTTGGTATGACAATTAGAATTACTGGTACACAAAGGGATTCATTAATTACTCCCCAAAAATTTTTTGTAAAATGAATTGTTAAAATAATGTTTTTACCAAAATAAAAAAATTTGTACTTTAAGATCTATATTTTATTTTAATGACTGTTAACTGTTTAATTATTCTACAAATATCATATTATTCATTTGCACTGTTGTACTATTTGCACCATGTTGCAGACATGCAATTCCAAGATGGCGCTTCAGGAGCAGCAGCTAGTTACGGCAGCTCTTCCTTCTCTTTTATTACTTCTTTTCTTTTCTATTGTTTATTGGCCCGTCTTATGGGTTTTCTTTAATGTGGTCATTTTCTGTTGCAAGTCTGCACACAGGGAGACCACTTTTATTACTTTTCTTTTTTTGTTTTTTATTGTTTTTTTTTACTTTTTTGGGAGTGCGTCGGCAGATCCTCTCAGCCTCTCACATGGCTATTGTTTACACCAGAGACCAGCTGTTAGCTCTGCACGGACCGGCACCTCTCTACACCAAAAGACCCGAGGTTCCACATGAAATACAGAGGAAACGGAGAGGCTGCAGAGCTGGACGAAAGCTCCAAGAGGGGAGAGGGAGTTCAGACCATATGTTCCTTCCATCATTATGGGAAACGTCCGTTCCCTCTCCAACAAGATGGACGTGTTGACAGCGCTGACCCGGCTACAGCAGGACTACAGGGAGTGTAGCCTCATGTGTTTTACTGAGACGTGGCTGAATGAATCGACACCAGACTCCATGGTCGACCTGGACGGATTTAAACTGGTTCGGGCGGACAGGAGTTCGGGAGTGGTAAGGAGAAAGGAGGAGGACTGGCGGTGTTTATTAACGAGAGATGGTGCAACCCGGCACAAAGACCCGGGACATCGAGTTTCTCGCTGTGAGCATTCGGCCGTATTACATCCCGAGGGAGTTCTCTCATGTTCATGCCATTCTGTTTAACGTGTATATATAACGGTGACACACATGCAGTCCCGGCACGCGCAGGCGCTGCTTCTCATCAGCGGGGACTTCAATGACGCCTCACTCTACTCCATTCTCCACACTTTCACCCAATACGTGAAGTGCCACACCAGGGAGAACAAGACGCTGGACCTGTTGTATGCAAATGTTAAGGATGCATACACCTCCAACCCCCCCCCCCCACTGGGCTGTCTGATCACAATCTGGTGCATCTGCACCCCGAATATACATCCAAGGTGAGAACCTCCACAGAAGAAGTCTGAAAGTGTGGACTGACGAGGCCAATGACAGACTGAAAGCTGTTTCCAGACCACAGACTGGGAGACGCTCTGCAGCTCTCATGGAGATGACATCGACAGCCTGACCCACTACATCACAGAGTACATCAACTTCTGTGTGGAGAACACGGTACCGACCCGGAGAGTGCGGTGTTTCTCCAACAACAATCCCTGGGTGACCCCTGAGCTCAAGGCCCTACTGAAGGAGAAGAGGAGGGCTTTTATTTCAGGGGACAGAGAGGAGCAGAGGAGTGTTCAGCACAAACTCAAATATAAGATCAGACAAGCCAAGAACACCTACAGGAGGAAGTTGGAGGAGCAGTTGCAGCAGAACAACGTTCGAGATGTTTGGAGAGGCCTGAAGACCATCACTGCACGGACAGATAGCAGGCACGGGGACAGCTGATGAAGACCAGGGCTTGGCCAACGAGTTAAACCTGTTCTTCAACAGGTTTGATTCCAGCCCTCCTCCCCCCACTTCACACATCTCCAGTCCAGCGGGTACACCCACCCCCACGCACTCTCACCACTTCACACCACCCCCCTCCATAACCAGCCCACCTCCACCCCCCTCTCCCTTACTTCAGATCAGGTGAGGAGAGAACTGAGGCGGCTTAAGACCAGGAAAGCCGCAGGTCCAGACGGCATCAGCCCTGGACTGCTTAGGGACTGTGCTGACCAACTCTGTGAGGTGGTCACTTACATCTTTAACCTGAGCCCGAGTCTGATGAAGGTCCCTGTCCTGTGGAAGACCTCCTGTGTGGTTCCTAAGACAGTGCACCCTAAGGAGCCAAACCACTACAGACCAGTAGCCTTGACCTCCTATATGATGAAGACCATGGAGAGGCTCATCCTCAGCCTCCTTCGCTCTGTGGTCAGCACCACAAGGGACCCGCTGCAGTTTGCCTACAGGCCGAACATCGGGGTGGATGGCGCTGTCATCTACCTGCTGCACCGGGCGTTGACTCACCTGGAGGCCGCTGTGAGGGTCATGTTCTTTGACTTCTCCAGTGCCTTTAACACCATCCAGCTGGCTCTTCTGAGAGAGAAGCTGGAAGGGGTAGGAGTGGACGGAAGACTGGCTTCATGGACATTGGACTATCTCACCAGCAGGCCACAGTATGTGAGGCTACGAAACTGTGTGTCTGAGGTAGTTGTTTCCAGCACTGGTGCCCCTCAGGGAATGGTGCTCTCACCATTTCTCTTCACCCTTTACACCTCGGACTTTACATACAACACCAACAGTTGTCACCTCCAGAAGTTCTAACGACTCGGCCATTGTTGGCTGTGTGTCTGGGGGGAACGAGCTGGAGTACAGGTCAGTCATCATGGACTTTGTGGACTGGTGTGAGCGCAATCACTTGTGCTTAAACACCAGTAAGACAAAGGAGATGGTGATCGACTTTCGGAGGGATCACCGCATTACACACCGGTGACCATCCAGGGCTCTGACATTGAGGTCGTGGACAGTTTTAAGTACCTGGGAGTTTACCTTAACAATAAACTGGACTGGACTCATAACACCGATGCCCTGTACAAGAAGGGCTAAAGTCGCCTCCACCTTCTGAGGAGACTGAGGTCCTTTGGAGTGGGCAGGCCTCTCCTTAAGGACTTTTTATGACTCTGTGGTAGCCTCTGCTATCCACTACGCTATGGTCTGCTGGGGAGCAGGCAGCATCGACCGGGACAGAAAGAGACTGGTCAGGAGGGCCAGTTCTGTCCTGGGCTGTCCACTGGCCCTCTCACCCACTGCATAAGACAGTGGAGGCTATGAGCAGCTCCTTCAGTAGCAGACTGTTACACCCTCCATGTAGGAAGGAGCGGTTCCGCAGGTCTTTCATACCCACCGCTGTTAGACTGTACAACTCAACAGATGCACATAACTAACTGTAAATACTTTTAGATTTTTAAAAATGTTTATCGTAAATTGTTTTTATTTCTCACAATTTGCACTTTTCTATTGCACATTTTTTCTATTTTCCTACTTTGCACGTAACTGGTTCTGTATCTGAGCCACCGTAACAATTTAATTTCCCCACTGTGGGATCAATAAAGATTATCTTATCTTATCTTACTTTATGTTGTTAATACAGTTATTTCTAATCCTTAGCTCTGTGTTGTCCTCCTGTTAACGATAATGATTTAAAGATAAAGTTTATATTGCATAGAAAATATGGACGTAAATAATGCGAAAATTTATATACAAAGCAAAATATGTTCATGCTAATTACAATAGTTTCTCGCTTGCTGTAATTACGGACGTGACCGTTATGGACGATTCCTATTAAATTCCTATTAATAGTGACCAGCGCATTTGTTCGTGATGTTGATGTAAAAATAACTGGCTCACAATGTATTTATTTATTTGTATATAGATCAGAAACCAACCCATTTTAGTGACATTTTGAGAATCCATTTTTAATTTTTAAGGAATGAAAACTGGAAATAACGCACGCATATTTCCTCATTTAAAATATACAACACATGAACAGTCTGATCTTTCTGATAGATGAACTATAGTCAGGGCTTTAGAAAAATATAAACGTGTTTTAATAAATGAACGTCCAAAACGCTGGAATTGCAAACACAACACAAAATCATTATATACTGACTGTTTTTGTAAGCAACAATGCAAAAACTGTCGACAGTAAAACTTTTAGCACTAAACAGTTGGAAAGCTAACTTACCAGAATAAGATAATTGCCAGTGTGCAACCATCATCAACGCGGCTGTGTGTGTTACAGAAAACAAAAGGTAAAGTTTGAGATGGAGCAGAAAACAAAAGAAATCAGGCTTAATATATGTTATGACACCATCTACTGGACAAACTTAGTATAATCGCCTGAATTGTCAGGGTTAACATTAAATGTTTTTGCAAACACAGTAAAGAAATGGTAAATAAAATTGACTTCTATTAGTCACATCTATGCGATCAGCATCATGGAACGAACAATCTGCCGAACTTTGATCAAAATCAGACAAAGTGTGCAAAAGTTATTATAAACACTTCCTCTTTCTCACCCTAAACTGTTCAAGATATCAAAAATCCTTTTGCAAATTTGCATCCCCAATATTCCGAGATCATCTTGACCGAGTTTTGTGAGAATTTTCCCATGGCAACAGCGTTCGAGGAATAATTCAGAGATTTACATTTGCCATGTCTTGACATTATTCTATTTAGGTTTAATGTAATTTGACGGCTTTAGTGGTTTTTTAGAGAACACTAGTCAATAAACCGCATTATGAGGACCAAGGAACTAACCAGACAGGTCAGGGATAAAGTTGTGGAGAAGTTTAGAGCAGGGTTAGGTTATAATAAAGATGCCAAGCCTTGAACATCTCAAGGAGCACTGTCCACCTAAACTGACAGACCAAGCAAGGAGAACACTGATCAGAGAAGCAATCAAGAGGCCTATGCTCACTCTGGAGGAGCTGCAGAAAGCCACAGCTCAGGTGGGAGAACTACAAGTTGTGTACTTCACAAATTTGGCCTTTATGGAAGAGTGGCAGAAATAAAAAAAGACATACAAAGTCCTCTTTGCAGTATGCCACGAGCAATGTAGGGGACACTGCAAACATGTGGAAGAAGGTGCTCTGGTCAGATGAGACCATAGTTAAACGTTTTGGCCTAAATGCAAAGCACTGTGTGTGGTAGAAAACTAACACTGCTCCTTACCCTGAACAGACCATCCCAACTGTGAAACATGGTGGTGGCAGCATCATGCAGTGGAAATGCTTTTCTTCAGCAGGTATGGGGAAGCTGGTCAGAGTTGATGGGAAGATAAATGGAGCTAAATACAGGGCAGTCCTCAAAAAAAAACTAGGGTTAGTCCTGCAAAAGACTTAAGACTGGGAAGATTTACTTTCCAGCAAGACAATGACCCCAAACATGCAGCCAGAGTTACAATGGAACAGTTTGGATTTAAGAATATTACAGACCTAAATCCCATTGAGCATCTGTGGAAAGACCTGGAAATTGCTGTTTACAGATGCTCCCCATCAAATCTGACTGAGCTTTAGCTATTTTGCAAAAAGGAATGGGAAAAAAAAAAATCAGTCTCCAGATATGCAAAGCTGGTAGAGACATACCCCAAAAGGCTTGCAGCTGTAATTGCAGCGAAATTGGCTCTACAAACTATTGACGCACATGGTCTGAATACAGACTTTTATTTGCGCAAAATTTTGAAAACCATTATTTTCGTTCCACTTCGCAATTATGTGCTACTTTTTGTTGATCTATTATAAAATCTCAATAAAAAAATATAAGTTTGTGGTTGTATAATAACAAAATGTTTAAAAGTTTAAGGGGTATGAATACTATTTCAAGGCACTGTATATACACACACACACACACACTACATACAGATGCTCCCAGTATATGTTTAGTGTATATACAGTCATGTGAAAAATTAGGAAACCCTATGAAAGCCTGTGTGTTTAACATACTTGGATATTTAATATCAATTTAAAACATTACTGAGAGATTCAATATATATAACTAGACAATTAAAACTGAAAGGACTTTTAAAAACTTCATGTAAAATCTACTTTAAAAAGAACAACTCTGTTAGGACATCCCAACATTTATTCCTGCTTTACAATGGCTAAAATTACACACGTCAGGTACAAATCAGGTCAATCACATCAGGTACAAATGATTAGAACATTGCTACTCAGGTTTTTGAAGGGGTCTGGCCCTATTTAAACCACAGCTATTGAGTTTGGTGTGCTCTTGACTGTTGAAGTGATAGTAAACACTATGGTGAGGTTAAAAGAGCTGTCTAAGGCCTTCAGAAAGAAGATTGAAATCAGCCATTCCTCTGTCCGACAAGTCAAGGACATTCAAACAACATGCCCAGGTCTGGCTGTCCAAGCAGTTTTATCCTGAGAGCAGGCCGCAAGATGCTAAAGAAGTCACCAAAAAACCTAAACGTTCATCACAGTACAGCAGGCTCTTGCTACTGTTGATGTGAAAGTGCATGACTCTACAATCAGAAAAAGACAGAAAAACAGAAAGGCCAGACTAATGTTTGAAAAAAGAACGTAGACAAAAAAAGGATATTCAAAATTGTATCATTTGGACAATGCAACTGAAGACATGTTTAGGGTAAAGCAAATACAGCATTCCAGCAAAAAACAAACTCATACCAACTGTGAAACATTGAGGTGGAAGTGTCCTGGTTTTGGGATGCTTTGCTGCACCAGGAGCTGGCCAGCTCACAATTATAGAATCCACCATGAATTCTACTGTGTATTAAGGGTGCTCAGGTAACATTTGAGACCATCTGTAAAAAAGTTAAAGCTGAAGCGGAACTGGACCCTGCAACATGACAATAACCCATAACACCTTCTTCCAAGGATTGGCTGAAAACTAAAACGGAGAGTACTGCTAAGACTAAAGTCAAAGCTTAGACTTGAATTTCATTAAGATGCTGTGGGGCGACTTGACATGGGCTGTACATGCAAGAAACCCCTTAAACATCTTGCAGCTGAAAAAAAATTCTGCCTTGAGAAGTGGGGCAAACATTTCTAAGACCGATGTCAGTTGATGGCTATAAAAATCATCTTATTAAAGTTATTTCAGCCAAAGGGGTTATTAAGGGGTAGGGTATCCTAACTTTTTTCTCAGTTTTGAATACACATTTTTGTTGAAATCTTTTGTTTAATGAGTAAAAAAAATGTTTAATTTTTGTCGTTTACCCGAAATAAAGTCCTTTTTTTACAAAGAAAAATTATAACAAGATTAGCCATCAATATGTTAACATTTTCTAATATGCTAGGGTGTCCTAATATTTTTTAAATGACTGTACGACTCTGTATGTCCAGATGTACCGCCATCTACTTCCTGGAACTATTTCAAGTCTACACAAGTAGAGAGCCATAGCGCAGGCTGTAAATATCAAGCCCCGCGCTTACTGAAAGTGAGACTTACCAGCAGTTGCATTTTACCACGCTCTGTTGTCGTTCTTCATAAGCACATGTAATTATATAGCTAGCTTTTGTTTTCACTCCAGTTCCCTTACTTGGTTTGCTGGATATTCATTTAATAAATGTAAAACCATAAACTAGACCTGAATACTTTGTATTACAGTATTGCAATGCTGCTATTTTAGATATTTATTTTCAGCATGTAGCATTTTGCTTAGCTCTACTAACAGGTTTACATGCCTGTATATTTGGCACATAGTATTTGCTACCTTGGAAGAAACGGTAAGAGTGTAAAATCACCTTTTTTTCTCCTTGAATACTGTATACATTTAGATTTTTCAATCCCAGAAAATTTTCCAGTGTGGACAGCTCCCTCAACGCCATCTTCTTCTTCGTTGGTGTTTGCTTTTCCTTCTTCTGAAAAAGAATGGCGGTTGGCAGACCAAATAAAAGGTGCATTTTCGCCACCTACTGGATAGTATACCAAGTGTGTGTGTGTGTGTATATATATATATATATATATATATATATATATATATATATATATAATATATATATATATATATATATATAATATATATATATATATATATATATATATATATATATTTAGGTGCATTTTTCGCCACCATATATATATTGGTCTGATGTTTTATCTCATTACAAATATCTTCTTTACCAGGAAAGGTTTTTTTTAACTACAGAGAGTGCCTTCTTCAATTCATAGTAAACTCTAAATTTAACGTATTGGTGTTTGCTCGTGGTTGGCAACCTAATTTGTTGGTGCTTTACTGCCCACTGACTGGAATGAATTGTGGATCAGGATATTTGCTTGTATATAGGCTTGTTAACTGTTTCTTGCTGGCTACAGTGTAGCATTCCCCAGTTGGGTGTTTCCAAATTTTATACAATTTGCTGTTATTTTCAGTACGACCTATTATCAGAGTTAGGGCACTTCTCTTCTCTTTGATTCCTGCTCTGCCTCCTCCCAGTATTGACTTGTTTTGTATATTGTATAAAAGTATGGGAATTGTAAATTTACTTGCTTTATTCTTAAAGTTTGTTTAGCCAGTCTGTCACCTTAGGTGGATGGCTATGTGTTGTTAGGTTTGCAGTTGTGGCATACTTTTTCCATTTTTGTATGATGGATTAAACAGTGCTCCTTGAGATGTTCAAAGCTTGGGATTTTTTTATAACCTAACCCTGCTTTAAATCTTTCCACAACTTTATCCCTGCACTGTCTGGTGAGTTCCTTGGTCTTTATGATGCTGTTTGTTATTAGTGCTCTTTAACAAACCACTAAGGCCTTCGCAGAACAGGTGTATTTATACTGAGACTAACTAATAGGTGACTGGAGTTTATTCAGAGGTATCAGAGTACAGGGGGATGAATACAAATGCACAGCACACTTTTTAGATGAAGTGAAAATTGTAAAAAAACACATATAATATTTGTTTTTACTTTACAATTATGTGCTACTTTGTTTTGGTCTATAACATAAAATCTCAATAAAATACAATTAAGTTTGTGGTTGTAAAGTTACAAAATGTAAAAAAGTTCAGTGGGTGTGAATACTTTTTTAAGGCACTGTAAATGTTTTGGGGGGATATCCTAATGACAATGACAAATTAATAATAATATTCAGAAGCTCTTTTGGGAGCTTAGATGGAACAGGGTCCCTATGTGCCCTATGTGTACATGTGCTGTGCTATGCAAATCAGAGGGCGTCATTGGCAGGGCTTTGAATGCTTCATTGGCTTCCTTAAGAGCTCTTTGCCCTTGTTTGGCCAGGTGTTCCCTTTTCTGTCGTTCTTCCTTCATCCTCTGTTTTCTCTACTGTCGCTTCAGTTTATTGTTTCGCTCAAATGCACTCATTTTAGGAGGACAGCGGACCTTAATGCCACCATCATCATTCGATAACATACTATCTCCTAAAACAACATAGAGGCTTAGGTACATATGAAACTTATTGCAGATTGATTTATCGGGCAACACTCGAGGCTCCTATTGAGACTAAAATAGGGTTTGGGTTCGCACTCGGGAGTCTTGCTTAATTCATTTAAACGAATTACAGAACTTCTTGTTTCAGAATCGAATAGAACCTCTAGCTTTTTACCTTCTATCATAATTGTGCATATAGCTATGCATTTATAAATGGGTGTGAAAAGTTTGCATAAGTTTGTGGTATTGTGTAAGTGGAAATTTAAGGAAGTTTTTTTCATAGAAAAAAACACCCTTTCCTCAACCATGCCCTCAGCCTCTGCCACGCTGGTAACAAAAACTCCTGCTGATTGCGGAAGAGTCAGCTGCACGCTGGTTTGTGTCTTTTATCTCTTGGCTATGTGTGCTGCTTCTCAACTGAGTTTCTCAGCATGTGTTTAATGTACTCAAGCAGATTTAACTTCCCAAGTTTGTTTAAGGTTTCTTGCCACATCCTCCTTCACTCTGTTGATAAAACTGTTAAAAGAGGGCAGTAAACGAGCAGGGGTACATAACCCCCAGGTTTTCGTTCGTCTGGTCGTTTGCTTTTGTGTTGCCTTGGTTGCTGTCAAATGTGATACTGCTGTGGCAGTTGGGGAAGTGGCTCCAGTCTGGGTGGATAAAATTTGTGCAAAAAGATAAGCTGTGCAGACGAATGAGCCGTTGTGTGAGTGTCTGTGTGTTATGAGTTATGTGTGCAAAGAAGAGTCAGTTTCTAGCTTCTGTTAAGCAGGATGTGCCTGTGTTGATAGCATACGCTTGTGCACAATGTCCTTGGGCACTGAAGACAGCTGTGCATAATAAAGTCATGCACCTCTGGGCAGGGTGGCTCAAATGGTTAAGGTGCTGAGTTGTTAATCTGAAGACCAGAAACACCTGGGTTCAAGCCCCACCTCCGGCAAGTCAACCACTGTTGGGTCCTTGAGCAAGACCCTTAACCCCTCCTGCTCCAGGGTGCTGTATCATAGCTGACCCTGCGCTCTGACCCCAACTTACTAAGATAGGATATGCGAAAAATGCATTTCATTGGCTCTGTACATGTACCTTGCACAATGACAGTGAATTGAATATACTTATACTTCTTCTTTCTATCATTAAGCTGAATACAACATAAGTCAATAAAACAAATATATGATAAAAAATTCCAGTACATTAAGTACGCAGCTGCATAGGTCAATTGTGGTCTGATAACTCTGTTGAGACGAAAGAAAGGGCGACAAATTGGTATGAAACAAACCGAGTGAAAAAGCAGTCACTGGATGGAATCCAAGATGGCAGTCTGTCAGTGTCTATGTGAGTTTGTTAAATATTTAATTTATTTTGAAAAAGTGTGAAATATCCTCCGTTGGCTTAAAAATTTCAGCGAAACCTATTGTCTCACTAGTTTGGAATTGGCGGATATTAGTTGCTTCAGAAATAACATTGCTAGTGGCAGGCCAACAGGTAAAGGGGCCACAGGGAAGAGGCAAATTGGTGTGTGTGCCTGAAGCTGGCCATGTGACTGCAACTGTCTTTGTGTGGCATTAATGATTTAAATCTACATCTGCTGTACAAATTACTTTGGACTTTCAAATTCTTCTAATAACTTCACTTTGAATAGACCTGCTTGGGGAACAAAGTATGTTGGATCAAACAGTTTTATTCACAATTCAATTGTTGGACATACCCTCTTATTACCTACATATGCTTAGTATAATGGTTTTGCAAGATAATTTTATTGTAATGCAAACTGTATTGCCAGACGGTAGTTTTAATCTTTTTAATGTTAATAGTGTTTTTAAGAGTGCTCAGAATATGTCTTATACAAGATCTAAGATAAAGTGTCTCATTGTGTTGTTATTACTTTCAGGGAATGTGCAACTTTCTGGTTCCTGTCAAGGCCTCAACTATTTATAATACTCCTGATGATCTTAAATCACAGTCAGGACTGGGTTTTTTGCACATGAATGTACAAGGTCTGGTAGCTAAATTAGACTCTGTACGTATTTGGGATTTGACAACTGATAAAAAAGCTGATAAAATTGAAATTTTTAAATCCTGGTTGAGTAAAACTGTTTTGGATTTAGATATTTCTATTGATAGGTATAATGTTTTCAGATCGAACAGACATAAAAAAAGTGGGGAAGTTGCAATTTAAGTTTCAGGTAAAAGTGTTGGCCTCCACATCTGTAGATAAGCAATGTAAATTATTAGCTCCTGACCTGGTGGTCCCAGATTTATTTTAAAGTCTTATTGCAGTTCTGTAAATCTTTCTTAGTATGTTGACTCACCAATTAGGCCCATTTAAAAGCCTGCTGAGCAGTTTGCTAGTATAGTCTAGTGTAGTTTTGCTAGCTTTGCTTTTTGTTAAATCTAAATATTATTTTCACTCTCTGTTAATTATATCAACAAAAAAGAACCTAAATCCCACCATTTTTCCAACATCAAAACGTTTTTTACGTTCACTGTTAATTTAAATCCGTCTGTTATTTTGCGTTTCCAGTCAAGTTTTTGTTCTACTGTTTTCTTCTTTCCCAAGTGCATCAAAAACAGCACTACTTCGGAATAATTTTTTATTTACAGTGAGTAATGGCTTCCTCTTCTACTATCGTTGTCTGCACCACCTGCCATATGCACAGTTTTTGTCTCTCTGTCAGCGGTGAGGGCTTTACATGTGATAAATGTAGAGAAATAGTCAGGCTGACAGAGAAGGTTTTAGAATTAGAGACACGCATCCAAACTCTAATTGAGGATAGTAAGAATGTGAGGGCTGAAGATACGGTTTTGGATGCGAATAGTTCAGGGAATCCCGTACATGATCCGGTTCCGGTTCTAGAGCCCATATGCAGCAGGGCAACTGGGTGACTGTAAAGCGGCATAGTCGCGGGTCAAAACATCGCTCTTCAGTTCTGACTAAAACATTAAACTGGTTTTCCCCACTCAGTGACGCACCGACTAAGAAACCTGATAAAAAACCTGCAGTTATTGGTTATTCGATTGTATGGAACGTGAAAATAAAGACTCCAGATACCATAGTCCAATGTTTACTGGGAGCCAGATCGCCTGTCATCTTGGCAAATTTAAAAGTGCTGGCATAAAGCAGTGCTAAGCATAAATTCAGTTAGATTGTTATTCATGCCGGCACTAATGATGTTCGACTTTGCCAGTCAGAGATCACTAAAAATAATTTTAAAGAGGTGTGTGAAATCGCAAGTATGATGTCAGACACATAGTTATCTGCTAGGGTCCCCTATCTGCTTACCGTGGTAACGAGATACATAGCAGATTGTCATCACCTGGATGTCCAAATGGTTCCCGCGAAATAACATAGTTTTCAGACACTTAGAGGAGTTTTTGGGGCAGACCTGACCTAATAAAAAGTAATGGTATTCATACCTCCTGGGGTGGCGTCGCTATTCTTTCTAGAAATTTCTAGTCTCACCTCACCTCAGGCTGCACAAAATTCAGTTAATTTACAGCACATAGAGACTCTTAGAAGATATCACACTAAAGAGACTGTGTCTGTTCCTCGAACTAGAAAAATACAATAAACGTCCAAACCAGCCTAATAGAAACAATTTGATTGATGTTCAACAAATGAAAAAAAATCAGCACAGAAAAACAGACGATAAAGTTTATTAAGTATTAGGTCTCTTTTGGCAAAAGCGCTTTTTATAAATGATATGATCACTAGTTATAATCTAGATGTGCTCTGTTTGACAGAAACCGGACTAAAACCAAAATATTTTTTCAATGATTCTACATCCCAAAATTACTGTTAAAAACATGAGCTATGTTCAAAAAGTAAGGGTTGCATCAATTTATAATGATATTTTCAGTGTTTCTCAGAAAACCATTACTTCTACCACAAAAGTTTTATATGTAATCTTTCAGATTCATCCCAATTCCCCAGCATATCCAATAGCTCGGAAAAACTAGATGATGTAATAGAAAATAAGGAGACTGTCTTTTCTAGTACTTTAAATACAGTTGCTTCATTACCCTTAATAAAGATTAAGAGAAAGCATTTGGCACCATGGTGTAATAAGTACACACTTGGCCCAAAAAGAGTAGCCCGAAAAATTGAGCGCAGCTGAAGGAAAACTAAGCTAGAGGTATTTCATATTGCATGGCTGGAAAGTAGTCTATCCTACATAAATGCATTAAAACTGCTAGATCTGATTACTTTTTGTAAAGTGCATTAGCATGGTGTAAATCTTACTTGTTTGACCGCCAGCTATTCATAGCAGTAAATGAAGAGGTGTCATATCGCTCGCAAGTAAAGTATGGAGTACCTCAGGGCTCAGTTCTAGGACCGTTACTTTTTACACTTTACATGTTACCACTGGGAGGTATTATTAGGAAACATGGTGTTAGCTTTCACTGCTATGCTGATAACACTATATATTTCTTCGCAGCCCTGCAAAACTTAACAAAAACTTTCTGAATGCATAGTTGATAAAATAAACTGGATGACAAATAATTTCTTATTGCTGAATCCTGAAAAAACAGAGTTGTTAATTATTGGCAATAAAGCCTCTGCATGTAATAATCCACATTGTTGTCTAACACGTGATGATTGCTCTGTCAACCCTTCATTATTAGTTAGAAACTAAGGTGTGCTTTTTGACATCAATCTTTCCTTTGAGAGCCACATTTGTGAAAATGCATTTTATCATCTTAAAAATATATATAAATTACGACCTATGCCCTCAATGTCAAATGCAGAAATTTCAGTTCATACATTCATGACCTAAAGATCAGACTATTGTAACGCTTTACTGGGTGGTTGTTCTGCACGCCTAATAAAAACCCTGGTCCAAAATGCAGCAGCTAAAGTTCCTACTAGAACCAAAAACTATGATCATATTAGCCCGGTCTGTCAACACTACACTGGCTCCCTATGAAATATAGAGTAGATTTTAATATCTTTTTAATTACTTATAAATCCCTAAATGGTTTAGCCCCTCAGTACCTGAGTGTGCTCCTATCCTATTATAGTCCTCCACGTCCGCTGCGCTTTCAGCACTCAGGCAATCTGATAATACCTAGAATAACAAAATCAACTGCAGGCGGCAGATCCTTCTCTTATCTAGTGCCTAAACTTTGGAATAATTTACCCTGCACTGTTCGGGAGGTAGACACATCTCTTTAACCTGGCCTACACATTTTCATTATTTAAATCCATGAAAGAATTGCTAGGCTGCAATAATCAGGTTAACCGGAACCAGGAATACCTCCAATAACATACAGTATATTTGTATATCATAAGTCGAATGGCATCCACACTAACATTTGTTTGATTCTTTGTTTTTCCCAGCTCACAGTCACCACCATAACTTATAGAGACAATAAGGCAGTTTCTCAGTGATATCTTGTCTTCTAGACGGCCATCTGGAAGAGACCACGGAAACTTTGCTGCAGCAAGGGTAGCCTACTCGTTTATCTGGTCAAAGGAGAACTAAACCCCCGAGTGAGCCTGGTTTCTCCCAAGGTTTTTTTTTCTCCATTTTTTCACCGATGGAGTTTTGGTTCCTTGCTGCTGTTCCCTCTGGCTTGCTTAGTTGGGGACTCTTAATTTATAGATATCAATCAAATGGTCTACCTGATATCCTGGGCCAGCAACCCATAACAAAACACAGAACCCAAAATAAGATTCGGATGCAATCGAGGTTTTTGTTTTCTTTCTCTCGCTTTCTCTCGCCCCTTAGTTTTTTCTCCCTCGATGGTCTGTTTTTTCCCTCGTTTATGCATGTGGTAAAAAAAATGGATCATACAGATTATACAGAGCACCTGGTCATTTGGAGGAGGGGTGGTCTCCCTCGCTGCCACGTTATTCTGCACCTCAAACTGGGTGTAGAAATCATTCAGAGCAAAAAAAACCCCAAAAAAACCCAGAAAAAAACAACAACAAAAAAAAAAACCCTTACTCTTTTCAACAGGTTTTTTGTTGTTGTTGCACCTTTTTGTGAACTATTATATCAGTATTGAGCTGTTTTTGATGTGACTCAAAGCACTTCTTGTATGTCGCTCTGGACAAGATGTCTGCTAAATGCTGTAAATGTAAACGTAAATTCAGCGCGTCTGGGACGGAGGCGTCACTGTTACAAGCAGGTGGAGTTGACTTGTAGTTAGTGATTGTCTGGATACCCTGCCACATGCGCAGAGTGTTTCCGCTGTCCTGAAAGTGGCCATGAATTTTCTTGCCGTACGTGCGCTTTGCCTCTCTGATGGCTTTAGCAGTGCATGCACCTCTGTGGTCATCCACGGTTTCTGGTTGGAGTGTGTTGTGATGGTTTTGGAGACAGTCACGTCATCAATGCACTTGCCAATATAGCTGATTACTGATGTCGTGTACTCTTCAGATTAATAGATTCGCCGTTGGTTGCAGCCTCCCTAAAGATCTCCCAGTCAGTGCACTCAAAACAGTCCTGAAGAGCAGAAGTAGCTCCTGTTGGCCTTGTTCTCACCTTCTTTGAACCCGGTTTAAAGCGTCTGGATGAGCTGGCATTAGCATAACAGAGATGTGTTCTGAGTATCCGAGATGAGGACGGGGCCCCGCTCGGTACGCGTCTGGGATGTTTGTGTAAACAAGTTCCAGCGTGTTTTTTTTTCAGTCTCGTCGAAAAGTCCACATGTTGGTAAAATTTAGGAGGCACTGTTTTGAGATTTGCATGGTTGAAATCTCAGGCGATGATAAACAGCCCATCGGGGTGTGCATTCTGCAGATTGCTAATAGCCGCGTACATAGAGCGCCTTCATAGCATTAGCGCTTGGTGGAATGTACACTCCGATAATGAAAACAGCTGTGAATTACCGTGGTAAACAGTCACAAACTCCACTAGCAATGAACAGAAAGCAGACACGATCACAGAGTTCTCGCACCATTCAGTGTTGATGTAAACACACACGCCACCACCGTGAGTCTTACCGCACAGAGCTGCATTTCTGTTGGCACGAAACGATGTTAGCCCGTCTAGCTGAATGGCGGCGCCTGAAACTCTGTCGCTGAGCCATGTTTCCGCCATGTTTCAGGGCTTTTGCTTCCTCGCGCACCGTTTCCAATGTCCCTTCTCCCGGCCGCCGGCATCAGGTGATGCCGAGGGCTGGGGGCCTGGTCCTCGTAGCAAGCCGAGGTCACAAAGTTTGTCCTGTAGATCTTTATGCAGATATGTTGCTGCATGATTATTATATTCTAAAAGCGTCTGGTGGTCGTAGACATGAACATTTTGGCATTTTTGGTTGGGCTAAAAACATAAATAGCACCATTTTGGATCCGGAGTGGCCGCTGCGTGCTACGGCCACGCCGCCATCTTGGATTTTAATCCAAATTCCTGACCCTAATATCTGGTTCTGTCTCAGAGTCAACTCTGACCCTGACTCAGACCCGACTCCAACTTTCAACTCCGTCTGAGACCTGATTCCGCCCCTAGACTCTGCCCAAGACCTGTTTCCACCCCTAATTCCGTTCCCGGCCAGGACGCCACTGGGGTCTCCGTTCTAACCCAGGCAACGCTGGGGTCTCCATTCAAGCCCAGGATGCCGCTGGGGTCTCAGTTTCAGCCCAGGACGCCGCAGAGGGAGTGGCTGGGGTTGCCGCCTCGGCTGAGGACATCATTCATCGCCCTGGCTCGGCTAAGGTTGTCGGTCTTCGCCCTGGCTTGGCTGAGGAGGTCGGTCATAGCCCTGGCTCATCTGAGGATGTCTATTGTCGAGGACAATGCTCTGTTCCCTCGCTCCCCCCTCTTGCGTCGCTGTGCTCCTCATTTTCCCATCTTGCCTGGCTGGGCTCCTCGCTCCCCCCCTCTAGCCTCGCCCTAAGGCCCCAGGGATCCTTCCTATGTCCTGCCTGCCTCCATGGCCCCCTCCCACCCGAAGTATAAACTAAGGCCCAAACTCTGGACCCCAAGAGGGGGGGGCTGGTGCTTTCGGAGCCGTGCCTTAAGAGGGGGGAGGTCTTTGTTTTGAAAGACTTCTGGGTTAGCGGGTTGTGTTCATGCCTTTGTTCCGTGTTCTGAGTTTCCACATCTGTGTAGATGCTAAAGGTAAAGCTATTGCTATTGCTAACCGCTCGCCATTTTCCTAGTGTTTTCTGTTCCAGCTGTCCTGTGTTTTGTTTTAGTATAAAGCGGTTTCCCTTAGTTAATTCTGTTTGTTTATTCTGTGTTTAATGAAACCTGTTGCATCCTTATATATGCATGTCTACCTGTTCTCCTCTTTTTCAGCCCAAGCATTTTTTTATATTGCTTCTTTTAAATGGGGGAGAATTAAACTTAGAGAGAATCTCCTACAAATTCTTCTCTGATGGCTTAGGTGGTATTATTGATAAGCATGCTCCTTTTAAAAGAGAGGCAGAAATAAGAATTGGTTTTCAACTGAGTTATTCACGTTATTTCATCAGTGTAATCTGGCCTGTGTTAAGGCTAGAAGGTCTCAGTTGCAGTCTGACTTGCAAGCTTTTAGGCGGCTGCAAAACCAATGTACAGTTGTAATTATAGAAAGCTAAAGCATCTTATTACAAAACTGAAATTATAAAAAAATCAAATAATCCCAAGAAATTTTGGAAGACTGTTAAATCCTTGGAAGGAAATTTTACGTCTTGTTGTGAGCTCCCACCTAGCATTGCTGTAGGCTCAAAAATAATTGTAAACAAAGATAAAATGCTCAATTATTTCAATTAACATTTTATCTAATTGTTTGCTTTGTTTGACAGTACCATCTGACAATTGCAATACCACTTTTTTGGAGTCAAAATCTTCTGAGCATTTTTTCAGTTTTACAGCGGTCTCTTGCACTCAAGTATGTAAGGCATTTTAAAATTAGCAGGCCCTAATAATTTTGATCCTTATAATTTAAGGTTAGCTGCTGATTTTAATGCACCGCCCCCAACCTATATATTTCAATCTATCTTTATTAACAAATGGAATTCCTCTGATTTGGAAATCAGCTTTTGTGCTGCCTTTATTAAAGTCTGGTGACTCATCTTTGCTTGATAATTATTGGCCCATTTCCAAACTGTCATCTCTGGCTAAAATATTAGAATCTTTGGTGGCTAAAAAGATAAAATAATTTTTAAATGTTAATTAAATTCTGTATGATTATCAATCTGGCTTTAGGAAACAGCATAGTACACTCACAGCAGCTTTAAAAATCTTTAATGACTTGGTTCAATCCATAGATAAGGGGCTTTATGCTGCTGCCTTATTTATTGACTTATCCAAAGCCTTTGATACAGTAGACCACAAGGTGCTAAAGAATCGTCTTTTAGATATTGGTCATTTAAAATATGATAGACCAAACTGGTTTTGTACTTGGGCCTTTTTTGTTTTGTGTATAACTTGTGCTTGATGTACAAGATGCAAGTGTCCATCTTTATGCAAAAGACACAGTTATTTATTGTGCTTCTCCCACTGAGATACAGGCTCTCTCTTATGTTCAGAAAGCCTCTAATGTAGTTCAGCAATCTTTGCTTGATCTAAAGCTTGTTTTAAATGCTCATAAAACAAATTGCATTATATTCACAAAATTTAAAGGGATTGTTACAGAGCAAGGTGTGTTTCATTGTATAAATATCTTGCCATTGTGCTTAATGACTGTTTAACTTTTGAGATACATATTGAGGGAATTGTAAAAAAGTTGAAACTTACATTGAAAAAGAGGATGTTTTGTATATGCATACCTCTTGAGTGCTGAGATTTATTACGAGTTGCAAGACACTCGTCTCTTCAGGTGGATTTAAAGCATTGCTGCAGTGTAAAATCTTCTGTCTGCCTTTTGTCAAAGTTTGGCTATTCCCCCCATGCTTTGAGCAGGTTAAAGGGGTAAATCTGTCATGCCCTGCCCCTGTTGGTGCGGTCCATCTTATAGTCAAAATCCCCTAATCATCACTCGTAAAGTTTGCGTAAGGTGCAGGACATGAATGGCATGCTTTGATTAGTGAGGATTTCTTTAAGAATCTCTACCCAGGAGATAATGCGAAAGTTCAACAGCTACATTGCGTGCTGAGATGCTGTGCAGCGGCAGTGCTTTGGCGTATCAAGTAGTCTATTAATACCAGTGCAAGGGCCCAATGTATACCATCCGAATTCTCTTGAAGTGGGCCTCAATTTGGGGTAGTGGGCACATAGGTTGGCTGGTGGATTCACCAGCTGACATTGACTTATCGTGTCCTAAGTGCCTGGCCATTGGATGCTGTTGAGCCACCTGGAATGGGTATTCCCAGCAGCATTTTGGAACTAGTAACTTGCCTGTGCGAGATGTTCTTTACACTCTGTATAGTCTATCTTTATGTCAAAAGTATGGGGTTGTAGACGAGGGTCCCCGCCTCCATCATCGGACACTAGCTCTGTAGATGTCCAATCTCTCCGCAGAACCAGCAGACCTGCCCAGGCCTTCCCGCAGCACCTGCAACCGCCTCCTTACACACATGCAGGGAAGAAGGTATTAAAACAGAACCATTTGCCCACTCTGTGTCTGCGACTTTTACCCCAGGGGGTAAAAGTAGTGCCCTGTAGTGCCTCCTGGAGAAGCAAAAAAAAACATTTTAAAGGGCTGTAAATCAAAGTCCTATTAATGTATGAAATAAAAAATTGTCAGGATTACTATTATGCTATGCTGACTTAATAATGTTGGTCACAGATTTTAGAACTACAACCCAAGTTGGAACATTGTACAACACAATAGTACATAGAAAACATAAAGCTTGTTTACACTGAAAAAGTTTACAATTTTATACAGAAAAGGCTATAGGTCTCAAAATAGTTGGAGCAGGGCATGTTTACCATGCTGTTATATCTGCAACTGTAATATCTGCAGTATTTGGTTTTGCATTGTACTGCCTAAATACACAAGGCCTTTTCTTAAATAAATGTTATAGCGTGTGTTGCTCTAACACAGGGGTGGGCAATCTCGATCCTGGAGGGCCGGTGTCCTGCAGAGTTTAGCTTCAACCCTAATCAAACACATCTGAACCAACTAATAAAGATCTTGCTTGATATGTTTAAAACTTACAGGAAAGTGTTTTGAGCCAAGTTGGAGCTTAACTTTGCAGGACACCAGCCCTCCAGGAGAGATTGCACACCCCGGCTCTAACACCATTTAGCATTCCTAATGCTTTTTAACCATATGCACATGGCTTTCTTTTTAAATGAAAGAGCTTTAGTTGGCAACTTCAGATGGCATGGCAGATTGTGTTCACCAACAGTGGTTTCTGGAAGTATTTGTGGGCTGATTTAGTAATGTCAATCACAGAATCATGCCGATGACTGATGCAGTAGGTCTTGTCCCTTACGCACAGTGATTTTCCCAGTTTCTCTAAATCTTTTGATGATGTTATGCACTGTAGATGATCGGAGATTTTGAATTTGACATTGAGGAACGTTGTTTTTATTCCACAATCTTTTTACCCACACTTTCAGAGATTGGAGAGCCTTTGCTCATCTTTA
This sequence comes from Bagarius yarrelli, assembly GCA_005784505.1. Classification (NCBI taxonomy): domain Eukaryota; kingdom Metazoa; phylum Chordata; class Actinopteri; order Siluriformes; family Sisoridae; genus Bagarius; species Bagarius yarrelli. The sequence continues at coordinate 167,560 of VCAZ01000021.1, forward strand.
CTTCTAAACGACTTTACTTATTTAATACATCCCTTTTATACTTGATATCAATTAACTTAATTAGTTGCTAAGTATCTTTTGGTTTCATTTTATAAAAAATTTCCCAGGTCCCAATTTTTCAGAATTCGGGTTGTACAATAATAAACAATTTTTTTTGACTGCTAACAATGGGCAAACATCATAACATGCGACAGGATCACTTTATGGTGCATTTTAAGATAACTGTAAGTTGTAAAAGGCTGCTTGCACAAATGACCTATTAGGACATTCTCAAAAAAAAATCCCCTTTATGTATGTAAGTTTTCTCTAGTTCCTCCAGTACATACGTACTATTATAAACTATTATATTATAAACTATTATATATTATAAAAATAATACATACCAGGGGTAAAATTAATAGATGAATAAAAATAATTTAATAAATAAGTGATTATTTACCTAAATTAAAGTGACAGATTGCTTCAGATATTTTTAGTGCCCCTGTTTCTAATATTGTATAGAATAGTATTATATTGTTCAACTTATTTTATAAATTGTTCACAATTTGGCTTAGCTTTAGCCTAATTTTCCACATGAATAATATATTTTCCATGTAAAATAATTAGTTGCGTAAGAAAGGAAATTGAATTTTTAGAAATTAATGGTAAATCAGCTCTGGCCCTCAAAGGGACTATGCCCAGCGCCATCCCCCGTGCTGCACTGGAACAGTCCGACCACATAATGGTTTATTTGATTCCCACATACCGGCAGAACTTCTCAGTTACGTATACTAACTCTTGTGCCCTGATGGAGGAAACGGAGACATTGTTTCTAGTGACTACACTAGGGGTTGTATTTCGGGAGCCTGAAGTACCTCTGATCTATTTTAAAAAGGCCAGTGAAACCTTTTTGTACTTCCGGGTATAAATAAATACTGCGATTCCGCTTATCGTTCTGTCCTAAGGAACCGAAAGACAGCTCCCCCCGAGCACTCCTGTGCAGTGAGGGAGCCCAGCCTGCAGCTCTAAAAATGTCTGCTTCAGCAGGACGTCACTTTCTGTTTGCGGTGCTGCTGAGTATAACTTTGTGTAGTTTCGCTAGCTTTGCTTTTTGTTAAATTCTTAATATATTATTTTCACTTTTTGTTGCTTGTATCAACAAAAAATAACCTAAATCTCATCATTTTTCTAATATCAAAACTTTTTTGACGTTCTTTACATGCGATAAATGTGAAGAAATAGTCAGGCTGACAGAGAAGAACTAGAGACACGCATCTAAACTTTAATTGAGGATAGTAAAAATGTGAGGGCTGTATATTCGGTTTTGGATGCAAATAGTAAATTATCTGGTTCCGGTTTTAGAGCCCATGCAGCAGGGCAACTGGGTGACTGTGAGGCGGCATATTCCGGGCTCTCTTCAGTTCCGACAAAAACCTTAAACAGGTTCTTCCCACTCAGTGACGCACCCACTGAGGAAACCTGATAAAAGAACTCTTGTTATTGGTGATTCTATTGTACAGAACGTGAAACAGAGACTCCAGCTGCCATAGTCCAATGTGCCTGACATCTTGGCAAATTTAAAAGTGCTGGCTAATGCTAAGCGTAAATTCATAAAGATTGTTATTCACGCCAGCGCTAATGATGTTCGACTTTTTTTTCCGTGCTCACCGTTGCCGCCATCACTCTGAGACAATAAAGCAGTTTCTCAGTAATATCTTGTCTTTTACACAGCCATCCAGACAAGACCACAAAAATGTTGCTGCAGCATGGCTAACCTACTGGTTTATCTGTTCAGAGGAGAACTGACCCCCCTAACTGAGCCTGGTTTCTCCCACGTTTTTTTATCCATTTTGTCACAGATGGAGTTAGACTTAGTTGGAGACTCGTAATTCATAGATATCAATTAAATTGAGTGTTTTTTTAATTATGTCTTTTCTGATGTAATTCTGTAAAGCTTCTTAGAAACTGCTATATAAATAAAAGTGACTTGCAATATATATAGTGTCATTGCAATATATAGTAAGAACTCCAGCAATCCAGCATTTTAAGCACACACATTATAATATATATTATCAGTTCGTAGAATGTGTAATTGTGATCAGGTCTAATAAATTTATTCATTGTAATGTAAATCATGGTTTTAAAAGTTTTTTAAAAATGCTACATACTAAATGTATTCAGTGCACAAGAAGTGCATAACAAAACATTTTACAATGAAATGACAGTATTAACAGCTTGAGAAACACAACTTTAAATCAGTCAAACTTTTACATTTAAAACACACAACATAAACTAATTTAAGATTAACATAAATTCCAGTTATCAAAATATGTAAAACTTAAAATAGTTTTTAGTGTACACTTTTCACAAAAATATAGCATACTGCACAAAAGTAAGAACTGCTTGATCAAAAGAATAATTGTGTGTTAAAAACATATAACTTTAAATAAATTAAGGTGAATTAACCTATCATACCGAGGTGAAAATAAGTAACTAAAATTCTAGCTTAAATTTTTATTATTATTGATTCATTGATTTATTTACTGATTTATTGCTAAGGCCAAATGTAAAGTGTGCAGCCACACCCACCTGCTCCATTTGTCAAGGTAATATATTGTGTTTGCATAGTCCCATCACTTCTGCACATGCAATAAATTTCCTTTGTGCTGTTATCAATCCATATACAAAGCGTATTAGTCATGTTATAACTGTGATAGATCATTTTATGTTTAATCCCATCTGATTCTTTTGTGTATTACACATATCTTCAAGAACTTAGATTATTTTCAGTGTATTTATCTAACCTCTGTATGTGCAAAGAACGAACATGTGTTATCAGTGCAAAAAGAATATAAAGACGTATAAAGGCGCCATTGGATTTCCTATAAAACTTTGTTCTCTTATTATTCTGATCTAAACTCATTTTTTTGTCTTAGAGAAATTTCCACAGCAATTCCTGGCACCCCAGATGAGACTCCACATCTGGAGATCACCAGAACTAGTCTGAGAAAGTAGAAGGTAAATAAATTCAAATGGTATTTAACAATAATGATCTGTACGAAAAAAGAATGATTAAGTGATTGAATTTGGGGAAGTAGATTTAGATTTAAGATTTAGATTTAAGAATTCTACTGAAGTGTTTGGAACACCTAACTGCGCAGTTCGTGTTTAAGAAACTGTAAGGTTTTTTGCAAGTTTTTGTAGGCAAAAAATGCCTCGAAGCCTAATCTAGATTGCCTCCCGCCCAGACACTGACCTCACCACTCACAACAGGATCTGCCTCAGACTTATGATCCGCCCTAAGACAGGGTCCAGAGCATTACGAAAAAAGTGCCCATGCAACAAAAAGCAGAATAACACTGCACACATGACACACTTGACCATGATACAAGCGGTCCGCATGCAAGAAAAGAGGGCATGGCAGAGGTTGTGAAAGAGGAAGAGGCTAAGGAAGGGGATGGGTGAGAGAACTACGTCTCGGAAAGGACCAATGCCTCAACTGTGGAAAGTTTGGACTTTGGAGATGAGACTACCCAGAGCCATACCAACCACGGATTAAAGACAACCATCAAGTTGATTGAGAAAACTGGTCTGGGACGAGAGGACTGTATGGAGAGGATGAGTCACAAACCCCTTCTAACCTGCATTACAATGAAGAACAGCTTACAGAACACACTGCAGTCAAACCATTTCCTGCTAATGAGAAATCATCAGGTCATCAATTCAAATGTTTTATCTATGCTAGGTATAATCTGGCTGTCTTTAAAAACACGCAGATGCTTGGATTAATTGTTAAAGGTAAATGCATTGAATTTCTAGTTGACTTAGGAGCAGGTACTTCAGTGATCCAAATTTAGGAATTTCTGTTTGACAAACACACCCTAATGACCAAACACGTGTTTACCACAGAAGCCTGGGAGTCTCATGCGAGATTGCAGGTTGAAACTCTGAGTAGTAAGTTCATGTGGAGCAAGTGGATTAACTATTACACAATCAGATCAATGTGTTAAATAAGATCCGAGAGACCTGCTTTACTTTACGAGTGAAAACTCATCAAAACCTCAATCATCAAAAAAAATGCTGCATACATGACCTCCAAGACCTTCACTGCACCGTACACGGCCACACAGGGCCAGACATAAAGTATGAGAAAGACTAGTATAAAAAAAATGGTTAAACCAGAAAAGTTGTTACTTAGAAGGATGTTTTGGAATTAAACTAGAACAGTTGTGCAAGTTGACTTGTCTCAAATTTCTGCCCTAACTGGTGATCCACCAGATGACAGCATTGACCTAAACCCTTGGTACCCCTGAGATAGTGGGAGAAAATGACATAATTTTCACCTGCTTAAAATTGAATTGACAAGTCCCAGACAAAGTCCTCCTGTGCACATCACACATAAATCTGAATTCAGCCTTAAAAAGGCTCAGTACCCTCTGAAGCCTGAAGCAGTACCTGGTATTACACCAGTTTTTAACTTCCTTTTGGAGGCCAGAGTCATAGTTCCTTGCCCAACCTGTCCAGTGCACACTCCCATTTTTCCTGTAAATTTTTCCTTCCATACGAATCATTATGATGCACTTTCCACAGCTGCTAACTCTACCTCAGAGAAGCAACGACTGTGGAAAAAATCAAGATGCATGTTAAGAGATGGGGTTTGGCTCGGCTCTGATGGTAAACCCTGTCCACAAAAGAAACTGTTTGCATTCTATGCTTAATTAACCTATGGTAAGGATCATTTGTCAAAAGCGGTAATGGGTAGGAAGATGCACAAACATTGATTTATGAAGGGATTTCTCATATTCTCCCAAAACAACAGTGTCTCATTTGTGCTACAAACAACGTAGGGAGGGATGTTAAAATCCCTCCCAGCGCACATCCACCAGCACAAAGACCATATGAACACTTACAGATTTATTTCATTGAGCTGACACCCACTGAGGGTCAATAATAATGTTTGGTAATATTAAATATGTTCTCTAAATGTGTGGAAGTTTCCAACTGCAAAACAAGATGCCATGCAGTAGCCAAAGAGCCAAATTGAGATGTTTTTGATGTGACTTAAAGCACTTCTTGTACGTCGCTCTGGACAAGAGCGTCTGCTAAATGCTCCAAATGTAAATGTAAATGTAAAGTACTGATAACTGAAATTATTCCCAGGTGGGGAATCCCAGAGAGAATTGGCAGTGAATCAATTACCTCATTTGTAAATCAAGCATTACAAAAACGAATTAAACACTTAGGATTTGACCATAAGCAACACTGTAATCTAGCCACAACGGTCACAAGCCAGTGACTTTGGTGCTGGTCCCAAGCCTGGAAAAATAGAGAGGATTGTGTCAGGAAGGGCATCCAACATAAAACTTTGCCAAATCTTAATATGCAAATTATCTCGGATCAGTCGGGGTCCGGGTTAACAACAAAATAAGGCTACCGTTGATCAAAGGAGAAGAGAAGAGGCAGGAGTGTAGGTCTGAGAGTAGGGGTGCTGAATGTTGGGACAATGACAGGGAAAGGTCGATATGATGGAGAGAAGGAAGGTAGATATATTGTGTATACAAGAGACCACACCTAGCACCCTTCTTCGTGTGTCATATGAAAGAAGGAAAAAAGATAAGGAAACTTGGTGGTGGAATGAGGATGTTCAGGATAGTATACTAAGGAAGAGGTTAGCCAAGAAGAAGTGGGACATGGAAAAGACTGAGGAAAGTAGACAGGAATGCAAGGATTTGCAGCACAGAGTGAAGAGGGAGGTGGCTAAGACCAAGGCATACACCAAGTTAGACACTAGAGAAGTAGAGGAAGACTTGTACAGGTTAGCAAGGCAGAGGGATCGAGATGGGAAGGATGTGCAGCAGGTTAGAGTTATTAAGAATCGAGATGGAAAGGTGCTCACAAGTGGGAATATTGTACAGAGAAGATAGAAGGAGTACTTTGAAGTCTTGATAAATTAGGAAAATGAGAGGAAGAAAAGGGTAGAAAAGGTAAATAATGTGGAGCAGAAAGTTCAAGAGAAACGAAGTTAGGATGGCTTTGAAGGGGATGAAAAGAGGAAAGGCAGTTGGTCCTGATAAAATAGTGGTGGAGGTGAGGAAATGTCTAGGAGAGGCAGCAGTGGGATTTCTTACTAGATTGTTTAAGGGGGGTTTAGTGAGTGAGAATATGCCTGAGAAATGGAGGAGGAGTGTAATGGTGCCCATGTTTAAAAACAAGGGTGATGTGCAGAGTTGCAACAACTACAGAGGCATAAAGTTGATGAGTCATAAAATGAAGGTATGGGAAAGAGTGGTGGAAGCTAGGTGAAGGAGGGTAGTAGGTATTTGTGAGGAGCGGTATGGCTTTATGCCCAGAAAGAGCACTAAAGATGCAATCTTTGCTCTAAGAATGCTGATGGAGAAGTACAGAGATGGCCGTAGAGAGCTGCATTGTGTTTTTGTAGACCTAGAGAAGGCATATGATGGGGTAGAAAAGAAGAGGTGTGGTATTGTATAAGGAATTCAGGAATAGCAGAAAAGTATGTCAGGGTGTTGTAGAATATGTATGAGGTTTGCAGTAGATCATACAGAGCAGTTCAAAGTGGAGGTGTGACTGCATCAGGGATCAGCTCTGAGCCCCTTCTTGTTTGTGATGGTGATGGATCATTTGACAGATGAGGTCAGACAGGAATCTCCTTGGACAATGATGTTTGCAGATGACATTGTGATCTGTAGAAGGTGCAGGGAGCAGATGGAGGAAAACCTGGAGAGGTGGAGGTTTGCTCTGGAGAGAAGAGGAATGAAAGTCAGTCGTAGCAAGACAGAGTACACAGTGTGTTTGAATAAAAGAGAGGGAAGTGGAATAGTGCAATTACAGGGTGAAGAGGTAAAAAAGGTACAGGAGTTTAAGTAATTGGTGTCGACAGTCCAGAGCAATGAGGAGTGTGTAAAAGAGGTAAAGAAGCGAGTACAGGCAGGTTGGAATGGGTGAAGAAACGTGTGTGTGCTTCAGAAAAATATCAGCTAGAATAAAGAGGAAGACAGTGGTAAGACCAGCTATGATGTATTGTTTAGAGACAGTGGCACTGAGGAAGAAACAGGTAGCAAAGCTGGAAGTAGCAGATCTGAAGCTTTTGAGGTTTTCTTTGGAAGTGACAAGGTTGGACAAGATTATAGATTAGGATTAGGGGGACGTTTTATGTTAGATGTTTTTGGGAAAAAGTTAGGGAAGTCAGGTTAAGGTGGTTTGGACATGTGCAGAGAAGGGATAGCTAATATATCGGTAGCAGGATGTTAGAAAAGAAGCTACCAGGCAGACAAAGGGGAAGACCAAAGAGGAGGTATATGGATGCAATAAACGAGGACATGAAGTTAGTAGGTGTGAGTAAAAAGGATGTAGAGAATATGATTAGGTGGAGACAGATGATTTGCTGTGGCGACCCCTAGAAGGGAATAGCTGAAAGCAGAAGAAGACCTCAAGTGACACTGTGCATATCACTCACCCAGTGATGGGGCGGTAAAAATAAAGAACAGCCCCTTGAAAATAAAAATTGCCTACATGCTGTGCAGAAACATGTTTGTCGTGGGTCAAGGCACTTCCCATCGTTCTGATGCACCTCAGTGAGAGACAGAAATAACCTGAGCCCTTTTAAAAAAATTTTAAAACATCAGTTGAACCCGGTGTAGCAGTTTTCTGACGTGTCTCTTTTAAAACCTTGGCAAAATGTCATATTTTAATCCACAGTATTTTTTATTCTACGGGCATCCCGCTGTTCTTGTCCAATTAGCAGTAAGAATTCCATTCCTTTTCCAGTTGTGTTTTCTGAAATGTTGTGTTTAGGAATTTGTCATTTTGTTTTTGGATTTGTTATTTTGTTTTCTGATTTGTTGTTTTGCTTTGCAGTTCTCGGCCACCAAGTTAGTACATGACCATGATTAACTTATGCTTATATGGCACTACATATTTATAAGTATAACATGCGACACAAGTTCTCTTTGTCCCTGTGTCTTGTTTTCATTGGTTAGTTTGGTTCTTATTGTTCACAGGTGTTCCTTGTTTAGTCTTGTGCTTATATATATCCTCCTGTCTTTGGGGTTGTTGTTCTCCATAGAGGATGTTGAGGAGTTTTGTGGACTTTGCAACCTCACTGGATTTATAGTGTTCTATAAATGCTCTAAAGGACTTTTTTCGTCATGGACTTAATGCAACGAATCAGTGTAAGATGCCAGGGGGGAAAATTCACTGGTCCCTGGCAGAATAGATGGATGCAGTGCAGCTATGTGGTCCATCATTTACTGTGGGGTTAACAGATAAGGAACCCTGCAACTCAACACATTTCGCAGCTTAACAGTCCAGCTCCAAAAAGGTCGCTGCACCCCAGCCAAGCTCTAAAATGGCCGCCGCGCCCCAGCCAAGCTCCAAGATGGCCACCGTGCCCCAGCCCAGCTCCAAGATGGCCACCAATGGCCAACTAGGACTGTGGGACTCTCAAGGGCCCCAGCTAAGGCCCTCAAAGAGGATATGCTTATATCTGCAGCACTGCCCATTGGGTTAGCCATCCCCTGTGTCTGAGCCACATACTGTCTATGATGGTACCGTCATGTCTGCTGTGCCAAAGACTGGTACTGTCATGTCTGCCCTGCCTGTCATGGGCGAGACTGTTAGTATGCCTGCCATGCCAGAGACTGTTATGATTATGCCTGCTACACCAGAGACTGGCATTGTTATGCCTGCCACGTCGGCTCTGCCAAGGTCCGCTGCCCTGCCATAGTCCACTGATCTGCCAGCCCCAACATGGTCCCCTGATCATGCTAGGTCTGCCAACCCTTCTCAGACCCTGCCTATTTTTTGGGGGGGATAAGAATAGTAACTCTTTGGATTGTGGCGCCATTGTGGTGATGTGGGGGCTTTACCTTCCAGACCATGAAGGGTTTCATAGCCAAGGATTGGGGTTTTGCCGGCTTCATGGGTTTGTTGTTGTCTGTACCACTGTGGTAAGTTCAAATTCATGCTAGGTTCATGTTTATGTTCATGGGATGCATAATTGTGCATGGATTTTTGGTACAACTCAAATTCCGGAAAAGTAGGGAAGTTTTTTTATTTATTTGAATAAAATGAAAACAAAAAGGCCTTCAAATCATATGAGCTAATATTCATTCATAATAGAACATAGATAACATAAATGTTTAAACTGAAAAATTTCACTTTTATCCACTAAATAAGTTTATTCAAATTTGATGTCTGCTACAGGTTTCAAAAAAGTTGACAAGATGACAACAAAGGTATGAAAAAGCAATACATTTTAAAAGGTACAGCTGGGAGAACATTTACCAACTAATAAAGCTGATTGACATCAGGTCGTAACATAATTAGCAAAAGGGAAGGTTTAGAGAGACTTTGCTAAAGGAAACAGTTCTCAATGTCAAATTGCAAGGGGTTTGGCAATTTCCTCATATACACTGCATAACATCGTCAAATTTTTTAAAGAAACTGGAGAAATCTCTAGTATGCGCTCATATAAGAAATCTCTAGTATGTGCTTACCAAGCACAAGTTTACATTACTAAATGGGCCCAGGAACATGTTGGTAAACACAATCTGCCATATCAACGTCTGGGTATAAATAGGCCGGCTGCGGTACTGCTCATCGTTCTGTTTTTCGGAGCCGAATGCGCGCAAAGCAGCGGAGCAGCAAAGCAGCAAGCAGAGAGCAAAGCAGCGGAGCAGCAAAGCAGCAAGCAGAGAAGAGATGAGCAAAATTAATTTGATTAACTTGTCACACGATCAGGAGCGCATCCAAACCAAGAAGTACAAGAGAGACCTCTGGGTGTGTCGGCGGCGTCTGCACAGCGTTGCCTGTGCAAAAAATTTCTAAGAGCACATTTTTCTCAGTTATAGGCGCTTATGGTGGAGAAACGTGATTTATCATGGCTTCTCGGCCGTGTGTTTCTGGGTGAGGTCGGTCTATTGTGTTAGCGGTGGGTGCTGCGGAGAGCAGGGAAATGTGGCAGCACCTCCAGGCCAGTCCCTGCATGCACTCCAATCCTCCTCAGCTCTGTGTCCGCCGGTCGGGACACCGAAGGAATGTAAGCCACAGTGCAGGCTCTGGGAAGGGTGATGGCCACTCTGGTGGTGCAGGAGCGCCACTTGTGGCTTAACCTGGCTAAAATGCAGGAGGCTGAGTAAGTTGGCTTTCTCGATGCCAGGTGGTCTCTTTGGTGACACTGTGGTGGAATTTTCCCTGCAATTTTCCCCAGTAAAAAAGCAGACTGAGGCAATAAGTCACATCTTGCCTCTGCAAAAGGCAAGCGCAATCACCGCTTCCCCTAGCAGGCTCAGTCAGCTCCATCCCGAAGACTGAGAACTGAGAACTGCAGCAGCACTGAGGCAGTTGGGACCTGCAGCCAAGCCAGTCCACCCGGCTACTCGCAGGAAGGTGGCATCAGGATACTAAGGCTTCAAAGTTTTTCTGAGGTGGAGCGACAGGGTCCTATCTCACCTTGGCCGTCGTGTCCCCTGGGTCAAAATGAAACAGGGGTTTTACAGCCCCTGTTTCATTGTCCCCAAGAAGGGGGTAAGCAGGCCTATTCTGGATTTGTGGATGGTGAACTGGGCCCTTTATAAGTTCCAGTTCAAGATGCTGTGACCCACAGATGGTCCAGCTGGTTTGGAGTTGGTTTGGCCAGGCACAGATGTGGCACGCATGCATTGGCACACAGCTAGCCCAAGGGACTGCGTAAGTATGCATTTCCCTCAGTGAGCCTCATGGCAAAGGTTCTGTGCAAGGTCAGAGAGGACCAGGAGCAGCTTCTGCTTGTGTCATCTTACTAGCCCAGCAAGACCTGGTTCTCCAAACTGGCTCTGCTGGCAGTGGTGTCCCCCTGGCAAATTCCCCTGAGGAGGGCCCCTCTCTTCCATGGCAGGGGCATGATATGGCACCCACAACCAGATCTCTGGAGTCCCCATGTGTGGTCCCTGGATGCAAGCAGGATATTTCACCCTCAGGTGAACACCATCATTTAGGCTAGATCCCCCTTTATGAGGCAGCTGTACAACCTGAAGTGTTGTTTCTTCGTTGACTGGTGTGCTTCCGGTGGGGAAGGCCCATCATGTGGCTTCGGATCGGTTCTCTCCTTCCTGCAAGCAGGGATGGATAGGTGCCTTTCTGCCTCTACTATCAAGGTGTACGTCGCTGCCATCATCTAGGTGATACTGTCTTTGTCAGTCCTTGGGCGACTCTTCACATACCCCCCCCCCCTAGCTGGCGGGATGTAATCTTCATAGGGTCCCCGCCCCCAGCATCTGGGTTCCAGCATGATATGATAAAGGTTAGTGTATGAAAAGGCTAGCGGTGTGGATTTTTGCCTACGTTTGCCCTCCCCCTGGTGGAAGGGGAATGAGGCTCCCAGGTCGCTGGTTTGTCAGTAGTTTTAACTACAGACAACTTAGTACATGTACTGCTCTCATAAAGCTGGACAGCTTTCTAATTTACAGCGGATAACAAATATATTAAGCCTAACCCCATTTAAGTTACTGTTTGACACACATTAACATTAATGATAGTTAGACAATGTTAATATGTTAGCCTGGCAACTAAACTTTGAAGTTAGCTTTTTATCGCAAAAAGTTTTATTGTAGTGTCGAAACTCAGAGCCCACCTTTAAGCCGACACATTCGTAGGGGTATCACAAGCTGAGCCAATTTCTATGTCCTAATTAAATTATTAAAGAAAATAATAAACTCCTAAAAACAATACAATTTTTGAGTTCAAGGTGAAAAGAGCAAAAATCTCCAATTAATTGCAGTCAGAAATATCCAACAGAAGGCAATCGTTCCAATAATAAATGGCATAAGCAAAAAGCCTTCAAGCAGAGTATAATCCCAAAAGCAAGTGCAAAGATCCTCTAAAAATCCAGTCCTTTTATACCTGTGAAATTTAGTCCCTCCCCTTTCTTAAACAATGAATTTCCTTTATTTTCATTACATTTACATTTAAAGCATTTAGCAGATGCTCTTGTCCAGAGCGACGTACAAGAAGTGCTTTGAGTCATACATTAAACAGCTTAATACTGATACAATAGTTCACAATTTGGTGTAACAACAACAAAAAGCTGTTGAAAAGAGTAAGGGTTTTTTTTAATTATTTTTTAAAATTAATTGTCAAGAGCAAGGTATTTAAGAAAGAGATGAGTTTTCAAACGCCTCTTGAAGACAGCCAGTGACTCTGCTGTTCTGACATTAATGGGAAATTCGTTTCACCATCTTGGTGCCAGAACAGAAAAAAGTCTTGAGGCAGACCTACCTAGTGTCCTAGGGGAAGGTGGAACAAGCCAAGCAGTACATGTGGATCTGAGGAAGCATAGTGCTATGTGAGGAGTGATAAGTGTTTGTAGGTAGGAGGGTGCAGCTCCATTTCTAGCCTTGTAGGCATCAGTGTTTTGAATCCGATGCGTGCAGCTACTGGGAGCCAATGAAGGGAGCGCAGCAGTGGAATGGTGTGTGAAAACTTTGGTAAATTAAAAACATGTGCAACTGCATTCTGAATCATCTGCAGAGGACAAATTGCACTGCCAGAAGCGAGTTGCAGTAGTCTAGTTTAGAAATTACAAGAGACTGCACAAGCAACTGAGTGGCCTCAGTAGTTAAGAATGGTCTAATCCTCTGGATGTTATGCAGGATACGTGTTATGTTGGCAACATGTAAGGAAAAGGATAATTGATTGTCCATAGTTACCCCAAGGTTGCGAGCACTGGTCGAAAAGGAGATCTGTGAATTGTCCAGGGTGATTGCAAGTTCCTGGCATGGGGATGAGTCAGCTGGGATAAAAAATTAGTTCAGTTTTGCAAGTGTTGAGTTCCAGCTGGTGAGCAGCCATCCATGATGATATGTCTGCCAGGCAATTTAAAATCCTTGCAGAAGCCGTGGTGTCTGATGGAGGAAAAGAATAGACAAGTTGAGTGTCATCAGCGTAACAATGGTATGTAAATCCATGTGAGGAAACAACTTTGCCAAGTAAGTGAGTATAGAGGGAGAAATGAAGAGGACCAAGTACTGAACCTTGTGATACACCAGTGGAAAGTCTGCGTGGAGCAGATGTTGTTTCTCTCCATGTTACCTGATGTGAACAACATTCCAAGTAGGAATCAAACCACTGACATGCTATTCCACAAATACCGAGACTACTGAGAGCGGACAGCAAGATCTTGTGGTTGACCATGTCGAATGCAATTGAAAGGTCGAGAAGGATAAGGACAGATGACAGTTTGGATGATCTGGCGGCATGCAGCTTCTCAGTGACTGCCAAGAGGGGCAGTCTCTGTAGAGTGAGCGGCTTTGAAGCCAAAACTGATTGGGGTCTTGAAGGTTGTTCTGTGTGAGAAAGAGAGACAGTTGATTAAAAACAGTGGCGTTCAAGTAATTCTGAAAGAAAGAAGTGATACCGGCCTGTAGTTGGTGATGTATGAGGGGTCCAGCGCAGGCTTTTTCAGGATAGGAGTAACCCGTGCTGTCTTAAAAAGTTGTTGGTACCTGACCAGAAGATAAGGAGCCATTGATGATTGTAAAGATAAAAAGCAAAAGATCAGGAGAGATGGTTCTGGAACATTGCTAAAGGAATTGGGTCCAGTGGTAAGGTAGAAGGTGGGTAAAGGTCTTGCAGATTTGCTTAGTCTTATCATCATAGAAGGAAGCAAAGTCCTCTGCAGACAGAAAGGGTGGAGTAGAGGGAGCTGGAGGTATTATTAGAAGATTTTGTGAAGCTTGTAAGGGTCTTTAGCTGAAGCTTTGGTAGACAGAGGACAAAGAAAGGTCTATGGTTGAGGAAAGTGATGACAAAAAAACGTTCAGTGCCTGAGTCTAGGGGTAGGGAGGAAAAGGAGTCAGGGTCAGGAAGAGAGGAGGGAAGGGTGGTAAAAGCTACCGACAAAGGAGAGATAGAGTGTAAATTTTGACGGTTTTTAAAGAGAGGGTTCTGGTAGTTAGTTTTAGAAAGACTAGGAATAGAAAGATTTTGAACGATAGCAAGTGATGATCAGAGGTGTGAAGAGGGGTAGAAGGACATGGGGAGGTCCATGAGTGTTGATGGACGAGTAAAAAAACCAAAATCCAGGACATTTCCTCCCCTGTGTGTGGGAGGAGAGCTGTTGAAGGTCAAGATTTAAGCAAAGCGAAAAAAAAAAAAGAGTTGGTGTGCATTTTGTATTCAGCCCCTGTGGTCAATACTTTTTAGAGCCACCTTTTGCTAAAAAAAACAGCTGCAAGTCTTTTGGGGTATGTCTCTACCAGCTTTGTACATCTAGAGACTAAAATTTTTGCCCATTCTTCTTTACATGTAAGTTTGTGGTTTTAAGGTGAAAAAAATGTAAAAAAACGTTCAAGAAGTATGAATACTTTTTCAGGGCACTGTACATATATAAGTTTCAGTAACAGAATGTGTATATATATATATATATATATATATATATATATATATATATATATATATATATATATATATATATATTCTGTTACTGAAATTGTAATAAAAACAGGAAAGACTATTATTATTATTATTGTCCACCTCATTATTATTAATATAATAAAATGTTTCTTTTTACAAAACTGTTGAACAGAGCAGCATAGATAAAGTGCAAAATAATTTTTTTTTTCCAAAATTCTTTCGAAGCAAGACTGAAGTTTTTTTTTTCCCTAAAAATGGAAAAGTGCAATCTGCTTTCATGTCACATATACTTTTTTTTACAGCACAGTAAAATTCTTAACCATCAACTAACTATAAGACAAAAAAAGGGAGAGTCGTCAGACATGAGTCCAAACACAAATTAATATCAGACAGGCTTACAATCGGTGGTCCTTGCTGAAAGAGATGATGGGTTTGCAAAACTAATATAGCTACTGGATTTGTAAGTCTTATATGTACATTTTTTTTCTTACTGTCCTGTACTTTTGATCTTATTTGTTATTTGGCTGTGCTTATGTTGTTTATTACTGCACTATCAGTTCACAATTTATAATGATTAGGTAGCCGTGTGAGATTAGGTAATGTTGCCAGTGTTGTCTATTTTTTTTATCTAAACTTTGAAATCATATTATAGCAGATACTGAACACAGTAACTTACTAAACATTCTAAACATTCAGTTTTGTCCTGCGATGAATATATAAATATATGTCAAACATTATAATGTCATGAAACTTAAATATTGCTAACTGCAGAAGTAGGCTAAAGTTATCAGTATCTATAGTTAGCATGTTAGCCCTTATTGTCATAGCAAGTAGCAGTAGTAATTGCACCTCTTAACCCAATACACAATGCAAACTGAAAAGGAAAACAAATGTGTAAATAGTTGTGTAACACTTTCCGTAAAACTCTTGTTTGCAGTTAGAAGTTTAAGATTCAAGTGTAACTTGAATCTTGAACCTGTGCTCCCCCAGTAGTCCTCAGAATCAGGGTCTGAGGCTAGAGAAATGGAAATAGGAATAATGACAGGTTTAGGTGTAGAAGGTCTTGAAGTATGCCAGGGGAAGATGCAGGTGGATTGTCAGAAGTATCTGAGTGGAAATAGTATGTGTAGTGGGAGGATGCAAAAATCCACACACAGTAATGTGTGAGTTCTTTGAAAGAACAGGACAATTATAGAGCCAGGTGTAAAAGTTGGAAATGTTTGATACCCATTGCTTAGTAGATTGAGCTGTGGAAGCGATTAATTACAATAGAACAACAAGATGTATAAACAGGAAGCAGGAACATGCGGATAGGGCTTCTAAAAATATAATACACATAGAATATAGTCTAAACATTCAGAACATTGGTAAAATTTCAGATTATTATTATATTAGCATACATGCAATTGAATATATGTAAAATTAGGCTAGAGTACAATCATATAAACAAGCTTTTAAAAGTAAAGAATATATAACAAAGCCGTTTAACCAACATTATATAAAAAATAGACTAAAAAAAATTCGGTGTTCAGAATAATTTGAGTTTTAAAAACACATTATTGCAGAAAAATGCTCACAAACACACACTTTCAGAGATCCACAAAGCTTCAGGCAGAGCTTCGAAATAGTTTTTGACAAGAGTGGAAAATGACAGTTTTTTAAAAAAAAATATACCAGGAAAAGCCTGGAAATATTGGGAATTTAAAAAGACAGGTAAACCACAGAAGAAAGTGAAGTAACTGAATAATAATACATTTTAATATATCAATCATATATCATTAAAAAATAAGTGAAAACTTAAATTAGGGCAGAAAAACAAGAATCTAGGAAATAATGGTAAATTAAATACAGATGCAAATCATTAGAGAAGGAGCATTTATAGCGTCAATAGATTTAAATCTACTTTTTTAATTTGTTTAAATAAAAGATGCTTTATAGCACCAGAATATATATAGGTTTTGAAGGAGAATTTGCATTTTTTTGCACTATTGACTGAGATGTATAACTTGTGTCAACTTTTGTTGGTGGTGAAATACCTTCGTAGCGCTCTTCTTAATGTCTTTTTAGCTGCCTGCAAATAAAACTGGATTTTTCTTCTTCCAAAGCCAGAGTTTGCCCCACACCTGAAATCGTTTGATTCAGTGTCAGAAAACTTAGGGTCTTACACTGAAAATAAACTTTGAAACTTTGAAAATAAACTTTGTAGTTTTGTATCCATATCATTAGTGGCTGATAGGTTTATGGTAACTTTTTATTTGACCAAGCAACCAAGACCTAGTAGTAATTACCTGTAGTACTTTTTTGTACAATAACCTTTTATTATTCACAAATAAAACACAAACCAAAACAAGAAAAAAAACATAGCCCCCTAAATCTAGTTTAGAACACATATCTTGAACTGCTGGAAAAGTTAGAGTTTTGTCAATGAAATATGTCGGAACTCAGAGTCCAACTCTGAGTGGAAAGATTTGTAGGGGTGTCACAAGCTGGGCTAATTTTCACCATATCCTAATTAAATTGTTATTAAAGAGAATAATAAAATTCTAAAAAGATTCTTAAGTCCAATGTGAGATGAGCAAAAATCTACAATTTACTGCAGTTAGGAATCATTCAGAGGATCCAACAGAAGGCAATCTTTTTCCAGCAATAAATGACACAAGCAAAAAGCAAAACTTTCAAACAGAGGATAATCCTAAAAGGAAGTAACAAGATTCTTTGAAAATCCTGTTCTTTCATACCCTATTGTACTGTAAGTTGCTATTATTTCAGAATGATGTAATTGTGCATTGTGGTCTAAGTTACATTGTTAGGTAACCATACATTGTGATCTAGGTTGCCTTGTAATGTAATTTTTTTCATTGTGAGTTAATGCTTGCCTGCAACTCTTGATCCTGTAGATTGCTGTAGATTTTTTAAATCTTTGTACTCTGAACATTTATCTGCTAACAATGTGTAAGTTTAATTGTATTTATTTACTCTCCTTTTTATGTTATATATATATAGGTGAAGGGTAAGCAGAGAACTGTTGCACACAGACAAAGTGTGAAAAGAATTATATTGCCACAACCACACATTGATGGGCCTTAATGGCTTGTTTGTTGAGCTACAGATACACTAGCCCAGGGTCAGGGTCATCTGGTGGTACCACATCCTTACCAAGTGGTTTGCCGTGTCTGTGAGGGACATTGTGCAGCACACCACAGGCAAGCAAGATGCGGCACACCTTGTTAGGGTGGTATAATATATATACCACCAAATGACCCTGAGCCTGGACCAGTGTGTGTGTGTAGCCCAACCAAGCCATTAAGGCCCATCAATGTGTGGTTGTGTATCTTTTGTTCACTATTACATTGTCTCAAGTGACCACACTAGGGGTTACTTTTTATATATGTCTTTGGCTGGACAATTGGTTTGTGGTTGCTGCAGCTGCCACCAGTTCTTTTTTCCGTAATTACATGAGGTTCTGACAAAATCATGCAACACGCCGTTTTCGGCAAGGTCCCGGAGTTTTGGAACCTCGGCTCTTACCTTCCTTAAGGGGGGAAACAGCGAGGGGGTACGTGGACATCTCTCAGTTGGAGAGGGCTGTTGCGGTGCAATTGTGCTCACAGTCAGTTTCCACATGGAGGTGCTGTCCGGGGTAAGGCATGTAAGTTTTTTACTGCCCTTGTAGCAAAGGCTTTAGCTGCCTCGGGACAGGCTGCATCCGACCTACACATCTTGGCCATCCTACAGATGGCCATCTACCAAGCTCAGGCATTGAAAGAGCTGCACATAGGTGGGCCTAACCCGGAGCTCCTGCAGGAACTGCGCTCCGTATCCGACTATGCCCTCTGGGCTACAAAGGGCATAGTCCAGGGCAATAGCCACACAGGCTGATATGCAGGAGCAGTTTGCTTTCCTGATGCCTCCATTTCACCGGGTTGTCTCTTTGGGGAAACCGTGTAAGACTTTTCCCAGCAATTCTCTGCGATAAAAAAGCAGATAGAGGTAATAAACCACATCCTGCCTCGACGGAAGGGGAGCATTAGTGCCCCTGTAAGGGCTGCAGTGGCCCTGGCACAGCCGGGACCCTTAGCCAGGCCTCGCAGGAAGGTGTTAACACCGGCCCACTGACAGAGCACTAAAAATCCTCGTAGGCTTTGAGGCATTCCTGGAGAAGGTTATGGACCAGTCTGAGCTCAAGCACCTATGTCACCAGGTGGTGGCCGCTTGCTGCCCGGCACCTGGTCACAAAAAACAAGTTCCTTCTCCACTGGGGCAATCCACCAGTGCAGTAAGATACAGTATTAGGCCAATACTCTCCTTCGAGCAGGGGTCGAAGGACACCTTTCCGCTGCCATCATAAAGTGTATATGGCTGCCATTTTGCCATACCATGATACCTTAGGGGGAAGATTGTTGGGAAGTCACGATTTGGTGGTCAGGTTCCTTAAAGGCTGCAGGAGAATGTGCCCTCTGGCACCGCGCCTTATCCCCTCTTGGGATCTCTCTGTGGTCTTACAGGCCTTACAGAGAGACCCATTTGAGCCCTTGCAGTTTGTGAAACTCAGAGCCCTTTTCTTAAATACAGCTCTTCTGACTGTACTCACCTTGATTAAGAGGCCTGGGGACCTCCAAACCATCTCTGTTGAGTTTGGTCCAGCCGAATCTTACTTTGTTTTGAAACCCAGGCCAGGATGCATGCCCAGGTTATCCACCACTCCTTTTAGAGATCAGGTGGTGACCTTGCTAGCCTTTCCCCCTCAGCAGGGGAATCCTGACCTACTCTTGTTGGGCATACCTAGACCGCACTCAGACGCTCTGATCAGCTCTTTTTCTTCTATGGAGGATTGAGGAAGGGGGATGCCATCTCCAAACACAGGATCTTCCACTGGTTAGTGAAAGCAATCCTTGAGGCTTACCCTGCCCCTGGGGTTGAGAACTCACTCTACTAGGAGGATGGCTGCTGCATCAGCCCTGGCAAATGGGGCCTCACTAGCAGACATATGCAGGGCTGCAGGTTGGGCTACTTCCAACACATTTACCAGGTGCTACAATATGTGAATGGAACCTGTTTTTTCTATAGTCTTGTGTGGTGCCTGTGACCCTGGGGAAGGGTAGGGAGTAGAGCTTATCCCCAGCATTTCTTCCCTCTGGAGTAGGGTTATGCCATTTGGTACGTGAAGGTTCTATTGTCTGATCCCGGTCCACCATTTCCTATCAAACGGCACACTCCACCCCCCAGCCGATCCAGCGGAGGAACCAGCCGGAGGAGACCAGACAAGGTGGTTTCCTTCAAGGATTTCTCGCTAGATTGTGTGCCGCATGTATTGGCTCCTGCTGCAACCCCATGTGTGTATCTCCACTGTGAGAGGCTTCCAGCGCAGTGCTCTGTAAGTGAAAACAATATGTGTTTCCGGGTCTGGTGTCTCTCCTGGTGTGGAGCCCACACCAGGGCCTTTTGCACTGCAGTGGACCTTCCCAGGGGAGTTGTCTTCGGCTCCTCAGGTCAGAATGATAAACAGTTTCGCGACTGGTCTGTTTATACCCAGTTTAAATTCTGCTCGTCCAATTTCATTGGCCTTTTCAAAATATGTCAAAGGTAATTCGGGCAATGAATTGTGACCCCTAGTGTCGTTACTTGACACAATATCTTTGTTTCCTCCATCAGGGAACAAAGTTTACCATACGCAACCGAGACGCTTTGTCCGTACACAAGTATTAATTTAACGCAAGTCGTTGAACATAAGACCCCAGTTTTTGTAGCTCTTAGCCTCTCTTGTTCCTAACCTGGCACTGGGAAATGACAGAAGTGATTAAGGTGGTACCAGTATTCTTCACCTTCTACTTTGACTGTGGTACTTGTTGCTGCTATCTTTTAATAGTTAGATTTAAAACCATGCCTGATCATCAGGGTGACATGTGGAGCAGCATTTTGTACTTGATACCAGTCTTTGATCTCTGTTGGCAGTTCTGTTTGTGCTGCCACTCCTTGTTGTCCTACTATGATGTCTGTTATGTTTATGTTGTATGCTTGGCCTTCTATCTGTCCAATCCAAATGCTGTTATATTCTTCATTTTGCCTTCTATTACAAAAACATTAGTGTGCAGTTCCAGGGGTCTCTTGCTTCTCTGCATTCTGGTCACATATGTGGTAAGCATGGTTTTCCATTCTTTTTCAATTTTTCACAAATTTGTCATTGTTCTTCCTTTCGGCTCCAGCCAGTATACTTTGTCAAATGTTGTAATGTGTATTTTCTTGTTCCATAACCATGTATTGATGACCTAATGCTTCTGGAAGTGTAACCCACACTCCTGTAGGACCACAATATATTTTTGCTCCTAATTTACAGTGTACATCTCTTCCTAGTAAGTTTTTGCTGACCACATCTAGTGAATAAAGTAAGGGTGATTGTACTGTAAATCCTTTAAGTATTATATTTACACTGACATTTGTTTTCATTGCTGTGGACCCAACTATTGGCCAGTCCAGTTTCCTTGTTAATTTGTTTTTAATTTAATTTTAATGAAATTTAATTTTTTCATTTTCTTCTTCCTCCAAGCACTTCAGCACATCCCAGATGCTGTTTCTCTAGGGACCCAAGGGCCTCTGGTCTTGGTGTGGGTCATCCACCATTGCCATTCATCCAGCTCGGACAAATATCCCCAGCCATTCTGGCTTTTTCCAATACTTGGAAAAGTATCACTTTTCACATCTCCTACAGCCAGGTGATGTCCAGTAATATGTTCCTCGAATTATGTTATCTATTTCTGGAGTCCATCACAGACATTAGGCAGTTAGTTTATCAAGCTTGTTACATCCATAAATGTCCAGGGAAAACATAATTATGTTTTTCTCCTTTTACTATCAGAGGATACTGTGTAAATATCTCATTCCCTGTTTCAATCTCATAATTCCCTTAATCTCTTTTCTTCTGATACCAAGTCTGCGTTTGTCTCTCAGTAGGACATTAGTATACTCCATCATGGCCTCGCTTCAATTTATCTGTCCTTTTTCCAATGTTTCTTTTCCTACTTCCCTCTGCATTTGCTTGCTCATGAAGTTCTCATATTTCCTTGAGTACTAAACCAAAATAATTTAGTGCTGCTTTCTGCAGTTCTATATTGTTTCTTACTTTTTTTCTCACTTTTTCTGCTATTTGTTGTTGTTTGCGGCTTTTCGGAGCATCTGCTATTGGGATGTTTTGAATTCTGGCATTTTCTTTGTTGCGAGGTGTACTCTGTTTTTCAGTTTTTCTCTAGTATCTCGTGTACCTTTGTTTACCAATGACTTTTACTCCTCTATGTTTTTTATTTCCCTTCTCTCATTCTGTCCATATTTACTCCATGTCTTTCCATCTTTTATCCGGCATTCTCTGCTGCACATTCTCCTTCTTCCTCACTTCCTTGTCTCTCATTTTACTTGGGATCTCTGTCTAGTCTTTAGTATTTTCTATCTCTCCTTCTTTTTTCTGCTTTTTTGCTGTCATTTGATCTTTTTGCTGCTCATCTGCCTTTATTCAGTCTGTGTTGTAATTTGTTGATGGATATCTCACGCCAGACTGGTAATTCTGGTGTTTAGGTACAATCTTTATTGCTTATTCTGTGTAATTTGGGTTTCTTTCCTCCACCATTCCTAATCACAGTAATCATTTACTCTGTTTGGATCTGAAACTATTTACTTGGCTTATTTTAATAAATTCCCGCTTGACATGAACACTAGTATAAACTTGTACCAAGCAATGGTACACAAACAAGAACACAAGGCAACAAAGGGGCTGTATATACACAAGACTAACAGGAAACACACTAACTAAACAAGAGTCATCTGAACACAATAAGAACATATGACCAAATTAACCAATAAAACATGGCACAAAGACAGAGGGCTTACGTGACAAGAAACAGCACAGGAATTAAACAAATAGCATGAACAAAAAACAGGAACTCAAAACATAAACACAATATGACCATGAAAATAGAAGCACAGCAAACATGAACAAGCATGAAACATAAACATTATACATAAACATAAATCAGGAACCTAACAAAAAAAAGAAACACAACTGTTACATAAAACCAATACTCAAACCCAATTAACAGTCTTACTGAGGGTGGTTAGAGTGGAGATGGTCTAGGGGGCCAGGCCCAATAAAGTCCCAAAAAACCCAAACCGTTGGTCCACAGGAAGACTGTGGAAAACGAGCATGGCCTGGAGGTTAAAGCTGAGCATGGAGATGGCCCCACGATCCGGCTCAGTCGCTCAGTCGGCTCTGCCTGCGAGTCCCCACCCTTACCCCTGCCCAAGAAAATTAAGGGGACGTAATTAGGAAGAAAGGTTCTAGGTGTGTCATGTTAAAAAAGAAAATAATATTATGGTCGAGGAATAAGGAAATCCAGCATAGTATATAGAGGATGGTACAGAAGAAAGTAGACAGGAATACAGGAATTGCAGTACAGAGTAAAAAGGGAAGTCGCTGAGGCATATGATGATTTGTACACTAGGTTAGAAAAAAAAATTCAAGAAATTGTACTTGAGGAGACAGCAGTGTAATTTCTAACTGCGTTTTTTTCAATTAGAATTTTAGACTGTGAGAATGTCATTACTAATATAACATGGAGAAATATATCTACATTCATTTTGGAGCTAAATGTCTCCACACAAGGGATAGGAGCAGTCCTTTCACAGCAGCAGGGGACATTCTCCATGACCACTGGAATCTGAAATACTTGAAAGAGGCCAAGAGAGTAAATCCCAGACAAACCTGGTGGGCCCTATTCTTAACTCGCTTTGACTTTATTATCTCTTACCATCCTGGGACCTTAAAGCAGATGCTCTATCTCGACTCAATTCCCCAAACCTCTGTTGCAAGAACCAAAACCCATCCTGTCTACTAAACTACTTCTTTCTCCTATCCAAATATTTCTCCCATCCAAATACTTATTTTCTACCATCTCATATACTTATTTCTCCCATCCAGTGGTTCCAGGGTGATAATTTTGAGGAAATTAGTGTCTCCGAACCATCTGCACCAGGGTGTCCCCTGAATTGAATGTGTGTGTTCCCTGATCCCACTGTTACAGGATCATTCACTGATCACACACTTCCTGGGCACTGAACACCCTGGGACAAATCAAAACCTCTCACTGCTCCAAAATCGCTTATACATTGGCCCGGAATGACCAACAACATGAGAGGGATGTTAGAAAGTGTGCGATGTCAAAGACCACACATTAACTTCTAACAGGAAAACCAGTTCTGTTACCCACTCCTCGGCATCCCTGGTCACACCTAGGGGTTGGATTTCATTACCGACCTTCCACCGGGTTTCTGACCGGAATCCCCAATTATCTCCCGGGTTTGGCGAGCCTTCTTTACCTTAATAGGGGTGACTGTTAGCCTATCTTCTGGTTATCAGTCTCAATAAAATAGGAAGACCGAGAGGATAAACCAGGAGATTGTCATTATCTATCAAGTTTTACCACACACCTATTTCCTCTGTGCCCAAAGAACCTGGCTCCATTGATGACCTCCTTTGGAACTGGACGATGGTGTCTATATGGTCCGAGAGATCATGCACTCTCAACATCATGGTGGATGCCTGGGCTATCTGGTCATTTAGGATGGCTATGGTCCAGATGGTAGATCCTGGGTCGCCAGGGAGGAAATCCTAGATCCCCATCTACTTACTGGATTCCTCGCAGCCCACACAGACTCACACCCAACTCTTTCACCACTCAATTAAGACACTCCCTGGAATTCTAATCACTTTCACCTGCACATCACTATCATTTTCTCTCTCTCTCTCTCTCTCTCCTCTCTCTCTCACACACTTTTCTTTTTAAAAGCACATAGCACAATCCATTACTGTCTGGTATTACCTAGAGAATACTAGACTCACCATGTGTTTTTTCAAAGCTCTTTTTTTTAGCATCCCACTATTTCTGAGATTACACTCTTCGCTCCAGCGTTTATTCTCCCCATTCCTGTGTCCGTCCCTCCAGTTCAGCTCCTACTACTCCTGGTCCCATCTATATCATCACAATCCAACGTCCATCTCCAGTTCCCGACATCATATTACAGCGTCCAAAATTCTCTCTTTCACCTTACTTGCTAAATTTCAATAAATGCACCCGTCTGTGTTTAAATCTGTGTCTCAGTCTGGTATCTTGTAATACTACCATATATTTTATTCTAACATACACATATACATATACATACAAGTAAAATATAATTGTGTTTAGTATACATAAGGAATACGATGGAATGTGTTTAGTATACATAAGGAACGAGCGTCTTTGTCCATTTATATTTGCAATCCCTTTGCAGTTGCTTTGACAGCCTCAGCACTGGTCACAGCACATAGTTTGAATAGACTCAGTCAGTAGACTTTAGCTGAGGTTCTGTTTTCCATGCCGGAATCGAATTATTAGATTAGATTAGATTCAACTTTATTGTCATTGTGCAAGGTACATGTACAGAGCCAATAAAATGCAGTTAGCATCTAACCAGAAGTGCATAAGTGGCTTATTTACAATAAATAGCAATGTAATAAATAGGGTATTGAGGTTGATACCTATTTTGTTACCCCAGAGGTGGGGGTAAATAATGTACAGAAGGTATATGGATAGAATATTGGTGTAACAATAGATAGTTATAGATCATGCAAGGGTGCATAATGATAAGGTAGTGCAAAGTATGTAGTAGAATTTTATCAACCTGTGTATAAATTCAGTGGTATATAATGGTGCTATTGTCATGTGTGTTAGAAAAACCGTGGAATGTATAGGTTGCCATGTAAGGGGGTTCTGGATGGGAAACAGATGGGGATAATTAAGTTTAGGGGAAGGGCAAAGTTCAGGTTGTCACACATGAGGTATGAGTTCCTGTGTCCCAGAGAGAGAACAACATGTATAATGGGCGGGAATTGTCTATATAAGCCCGATGTAAACTTTGTTCCAGAGACATTCTGCAGTCTGCCTCAGGTTTTTAGTATCGCATGTTATTAAAGACCTACTCTTTCCTGGCAGCAAAACCGTGTGTTGTGTGGTTCCTTCAACAATTGGCGAGCCAGCCAGGAGGTTGGCAGGGGCAAGTTCGGTCGCTGAGGGCGTTCCTGGCAGATAGCACAAGCGCTGGCCACTAAAATAAGGTAAGCAGTTTTTGCTATATACTTAGTTTGTGCTGTTTGCTAGGAGAGTCCGTGGTGGGGAACACCTCATCAACAACGAACTTAAAGTTAATGTATAGCGAGTGTTTTGATGCCAGAAATGAGTGAATGCATGATTTAATCTTTGTTTCATTGAGTGGGCCTTAACGGACAATGTTACATTAAAAAGATTGAATCCTGCGAGTCTGTGATGTTGTTGAGAGGACCTTGATGGACAGCATACATCGTAAGCAGACAGCGTGCACGTGTATTTAGTGGGACCACTGTATGTAGAGGAAGTGTATTACAGTGTGTAGCGTAATTGCTGTAGTAGAGGAAGGTATTACAGCGGGATGTAGTTTAGTTGCTGTAGGTGTAATACAGCGGATGTAGTTTAGTTGCTTTTATTAGCGGATGTAGTAGAGGAAGTGTAATACAGCGGATGTAGTTTAGTTGCTGTATGTAGAGGAAGTGTAATACAGCGGATGTAGTTTAGTTGCTGTATGTAGAGGAAGTGTAATACAGCTGGTGTAGTCTAGTTGCTGTGTTGAGTAAGTGAATCAGAAAATAGTGTGTAGTGTAATTGCTGTGTTGGGGAAGTGAATCAGCAAATAGGTTGTAGTGTTAGAAGGTGTGAGAAACGTTTTGTGTGAATGAGAGCTCTATGTCTGTGTCAGTGTCTGTGTGCTTGGTATATTTAAAGATAACTTCCATAAACTCCTTCTCCAAGTGCTAGAGGTTCTTCTTTGACGGGCCTCCATCACAGGGAGGGAGTATAGGTGTGTGTGATAAGTCCTATCGGATAAAGGACTGTATGTGTGATAAGTCCTGCCGAATAAAGGACTGTGTGTATAGGGATGATTGTTGAGTCCTATCAAATAAAGGACTGTGTGTATGCAAATAAAAGAGTGTATGAGGGGGTGTGCATGTGTGTATGAGTGTGTGTGAGATAAGTTGCTTGTGTGTGTGAGAGAGAGAGGGTCGTAGTAACGAAGCAGTTTGTTTCATGGTGTGCTAGTGTCTCGCAAGAACAAGTAAAGAACATCTGAGTGCTTGTTGTGTTTTTATAGATATATAACTTTGTAGAGTACACAATATAATAGGTTAAAGCCACCTAATAAAATAAATAAAATAAAGTAGGTAGTATAGAATGGCAGAAGGTATGACAGAGGCTACTCCAATAGAGACGTTGGTATTAAAATACCCGCTGTGTAAAGATCGTATAATTAAATTGTCAAATAAATGGAGTGATAGAACTGATAAATTACTAACGAAATGGCCAAGAAATGGTTCATTTGATTTAGAACTTTGTAAGCAGCTTGAGATATTAGTTGAAAACTATAAATGTACAGGGTTTAGGAGCAAAACAAAGAAGAGAGAGTTAAAAAGACAACAAGAGAAGTGTTAAACCTGTTTAAAAAAGAAGCGGAAGAGCTTGCTAAAAAGACAAAACAGTTAAAAAAGGCCATGAATCTTACTGAGACAGAGAAGCAGAGAAAGGAGGGGCTGGCAAACCCACCTCCATACGTGACCATAGAAGGTCAATTTCCAATCCTTACGGGTACTGTCGAGGTCTCGGGAGAGATGCAGATGGAGGGCTGTGTTGATTTAGATGAAGGTGATAAAGAACTGAGTGTTAAACCAAAGGTAAGAGAAAATAAGATGTTAAATAAGAATGAATGCCTGTCTTTGGATTGTTATAAAGAGGTAAGAGCTGATTTAGAAAGGATTAAAAACCGATATGAAAAAGAGAAAGATATAGAAATACACGAAAGTGAGGAAGAGATAGAATATGGAAAAGGTTGGAGAACAGATAAAGCATTACCTGAGACAGATGAAGTGTTAAGACACAGGAGTAGATTTTTACACAGTAGTGAGGAGATAAGTAGGGGTAGAATGCTGCTTGATATAGGAAGTTGGAAACAGGGAAGGACCACGGGAAGACTTAGAAACTTAGCTCCACAATTCCCAATTTTAATTAAGGGTTCACAGGGCCAGTACGTACCGTGGGCAACTCAGGATCTTGAGGGGCTTGTCACTCGTCTCCCTAATATCCTTGAAGGTGCTGGGAAATGGATTAAGGGTGTAGAGGACGAAACAGCTGGTAAACTGCTATCCATCGGTGACCTGAAAGCTCTGCTGGCAAAAGTGGTGGGCAAGGGGAAGATGGAAGAGATTCTTCAGGCCTCTGATTTAGTTGATGCAGTAGATACTCACGTGATGGATGGAACTTTGTTTGATGCTTATTGTCCTGCAGTCTGGCACGCTCTGCGTATCGAATACCCGACCAGAGTTGACCCAAAGGCATTAAGAGGTGAACTGTTACAAGAAACAGAGAATCCCACTGTGGATGTGCAAAACCAGCTTATAAAATGGAAACAAGAGACAGAGGGAAATCCCGAAGGTGACCCAATTGCGGCTACATTGTTTAGACAAGCGGTGATTAATGCCAGCCTCAAGCAGTGAAATGTAAGCTAGAGGAGGTGGTCGGTCTGAATTCCAAACCTCACCATGAATTCTGCAAATATGTCTCACATGCCGTGAGCAGCATGAAGGCTGAGCAGAAATTAAGAGCCAAGAGAAGGAGTTACACCGTAAACGACTCAACTACAGCTTAATGAACTGACAAACAAAAACCAGCGAAAAGTGCAAGGAGTAATAAAACTGAATAATGTTGAGCAGATGTCCGTGAGCGCCCCAAAGTGACGTACCAGCAAATGCCCGGCTTTACTGACAGCTAAACCCCAGAGGTAGCGGTCCAGAGGTGCAGCAGCACCCTATGCTTGTCGCAATGTTTATGCTACGCGACCAAACGCAAGGGGGTGGAGGGGCCCTTTAGCCCTGGAGAGCACAGCGAGCGAGCACTGGAGAGCGACGAAACTAAAGAAAACAAACAAATCAGCAACTTACGGTACGTAAAATGGCAAACTTTCAGCTTCTTCAGTGTGTAGAGTGCAGGGATGTTTAGAGAGTCTTCTTTGCCATTAGCGATAATTTTATTTGGTGATAAATGTTTGCTAGTTAGAACTTTGGGCGGAGAAGATCCTAGTCTTAGAGGAACGCATCCAGACTTTAGAGAGGTTAGCAAGGAAGCGATTAGCTCTCCCGCAGCTGCGAGTCTGGATGCTGCAGGCGTAGCTAGCCTGCCCCCGACTCCGGCATTAGAGCCCTCACAGCGGGGCGAATGGGTGACGACTCAGCGGCATACTCGCGCAGCCAAAGCTACGGCTAAGGCTTCGGCTAAGGCTAAAGCTAAGGCTAACCCACCGGAGCACGCCACTACACTTCACGTGCCCAATAGATCTGCCCTCCTCAGTGAAGCACCCACTGAGAAACCTAAAGTACTCTGGTTATTGGAGATTCCATAGTGAGGCACGTGAAATTAGCTAGGCCTTTAGGGGCGCCAGCGGCAGTAGTTAGATGTTTTGCCAGGAGCCAGAGCAACGGACATAGCAGATAATCTTAGGGCTGTAGGCCAGCATAGGTTTTCAAAGATAGTGGTTCAATGCTGGTGCAAACGATATACGCCGTTCGACAGTCATAAAACTAGTAAGGCTCACTTTATAGAAGTGTTTAAATTAGCGAAGGCGATGTCCGATGTCGTAGTATGCTCTGGCCCCATACCAATGCCGACGTGGTGACATAGCTTACAGCAGGTTATGGTCACTGAACCGCTGGATGTCCAGGTGGTGCTCCAAAAACAATGTGGGCTACATCGACAATTGGAAAACTTTTGAGGGCAAAGCTGGCCTGTTAGGACAGGACGGTGTCCATCCCACCCGGGAAGGAGCCGCTCTCCTTTCTTGTAACATAGCTCATAGTTTTAGAATAGGACTAGTTTAATCGTTGACTACCAGAGCCCAGGCCAAGGCAGCAACCACAGGCTAATCCGACTGTTGCTAGCTGCACAGAGTCGTCACTCAGGGTCATAATATTGAGACTGTGTCTGTTCCCCGAGCTAAACAATATAAATATAGAAAAACCCCAAAGTCGCTTTCGTAATTAATTAATATAGATATTGTAACTCAGAGAATACTGAACACACACGCCTGCACCTCTGATCTGAAGCTAGGATTGTTAAACATTAGATTCTTACTTCTAAAGCACTTATGGTTAATGAAATGATCTCAGATCTGGATTTTGACATTTTATGTTTTTAACAGAAACATGGACTAAATCGGAGAGTGTAGCATTAAATGAAGCTAGCCCTCCAGCTTTCAGCTACATACATCAGCCTCGCCCTAATGGTAGAGGTGGAGGCGTCACAGTTATTTTAATAATAATCTACTAAATATCGTACCAGAAACATGGACGAAATTTTAATTCATTCGAAAGCTCTCTACAGTAACCTTACATCTGCAGAGACAAAATATAAGCAGAGTCAATCGATCTCTCTAGTTCTTATTTACAGACCCCCAGGACCGTACTCTGAATTCTTAGTGAATTTGCAATTTTCTGTCTAACCTGGTTGTCTCCGTCGATAAGCTTTAATTGCTGGAGACTTTATATTCATTTTGAAAACTCAGACGACCCACTGAGAACGCATTTATGTCTTTACTCGACTCAGTGGGAGTAAATCAGTGTGTAATAGGACCCACTCATAAAGCAGGTCACACATTAGATCAATATACGTTTCGGAATAAGTATAAGTAATATAGTAACAATCCTCAGTGCGAAATTATTTCTGACACCATCTTATATCGTTTAAAATGCGTCATACTAATAGCGCACATGTAGCGCCGCGCTACCTTTTTAAACGTACACTTACATTAACTTCTGCTCAGAGCTTTAACGTTATCTTCCAGAATTGTCTTCTGTCATTGGATCGCCGTCTGATCCAACAGACTCGAGCAGGCGAACTGAATATATAGATGCTGCTTTCCACTCTACATTAGCTAACGTGGCTCCAGTTAAAAGAAAAATAATTAAAGATAAGAAACTCGCTCCATTGGTATAATGAACACACACGCTCTTTAAAACAGAGCGCCGTAAACTAGAAACGTAAATGGCGCCAAACTAGATTGCTGGTTTTCCAGGCAGCATGGAAAGAGGGAATTCTAGCTTATAAAAAAGCTCTTAGTGTAACTAGATCAACGTATCTTTCTAACCTTATTAAAATAATAAAAATAATCCTAGATTCTATGTGACACCAGTTGCAAAATTAACTAGGAATAAGACAACCTCAGAAACCTGCACCATAACTGCGGGCAGCAGTAAGAATTTCATGAACTTCTTTGATAATAAAATTGCAAACATTAGGCAGAAAATTCACGCTCTAAAACCAGACCTTTCAAATGATTCTGATGAACAATTAACCGCATCAGATCAGAACTTAGAAAATTTCACTCCTCTGGAAGAAAAAAAACCTAATCGCACTCATCTCTTTCACAAAACCGTCAACTTGTGTGTTAGATCCTATACCAACACACTTTCTTAAGCAAATTGTTCCGGCAGTATCAGAACCCCTGTTGAAAATAGTTAACTCTTCTCTCAGCAGTGGGTGTGTTCCCAAATCCTTTAAATTAGCAGTTTAATTTAACATTTAATTAAGAAACCTGACCTTGACCAAAATGAGCTGTCGAACTACAAGCCGATATCTAACCTTCCGTTTATCTCTAAAATCCTAGAGAAGGTAGTAGCGCAACAACTATGTTTATATTTACAAAGAAATAACATACACGAACTTTATCAATCAGGATTCAGGCCTCACCACAGCACAGAGACGGCACTGGTGAAAGTAGCTAATGACCTCTTACTGGCATCCGAACAAGGCTGTGTCTCGTTGCTTATATTACTTGACCTTAGTGCGGCTTTCGACACCATAGATCACGATTCTTCTTCACAGATTAGTAGAAAAATTAGTAGGAATTAAAGGAACAGCTCTTGCGTGGCTCAAGTCCTATTTAACCGATCGCTACCAGTTTGTAGTTTATGGTGACTATCCGTGGAAGGTCATGGTGGTGTGGATTCAACCCGAAGGTTGTGGGTTTGATTCCCAGCTCCACCAAGCCACGCGTTGAGCCCTGAGCAAGGGCCTGAACCCCATGCAGTTGTAACAAGGGATATTGTAATTCGCTCTGGATAAGGGCGTCTGCCAAATGCTGTAAATGTAAATGCATGCTCCCTTGTAAAGTATGGTGTTCCACAGGGCTCGGTTTTAGGCCCACTTCTTTTCTCTCTTTACATGCTGCCTCTGGGAAACATAATTCGTAAGCATGTTTCAATATCAGTTTCCACTGTTACGCTGATGACACACAATTATACGTCTCATCCAGGCCTGACGCGAAAGGCCAGTTTAACAAAAATTGGCAATGTGTGAAGGAGTAAGAGATGGGATGTTATGCAATTTCTCTTGCTTAACGCTAACAAGACGGAGGTTCTGGTTCTAGGACCACAGGTAGCTAAAGTAAGCTCCTGATCACACCTTACACTAACAGTCTTTCTGTTTCACAAGTGAACATAAAAGATTTGGGTGTGATTTTAGACTCCAATCTCTCATTTGAAGCCCATGTCGACAAGATTACCAGGATAGTGTTCTATCATCTTAGAAATATCGCTAAAAAAGAAATATATTGTCGCTTACTGATGCCGAAAAATTAGTTCATCGTTTATCACTCCAGGTGGATTACTGTAACGCTTTACTGTCTGGATGTTCAACTAGGTGCATTAATAACTTCAGTTAGTCCAGGAGTCCTCACTAAAACTAAAAGATACGAGCACATCATGCAGTCTTATACACACTGCATTGGCTCCCAGTGTGACACCGCATCGATTTTAAAATACTACTGTTTACTTATAAAGCTCTAAATGGTCTCGCCTGCAGTACTTAAGCGACTTCTAGTGTCGTTACGTTCGCCATGCCAACTTCGATCAATGGACGCAGGCTGCCTGTCAGTACCGGCATTATAAACGCTAAGCAGGGGGCAGAGCCTTTATTACAGAGCCCCAATGCTAGGGAATAGCCTCCTATGTTCGGGAATCATACCCCAACAAGTCTCAGTGTTTAAGTCCAGGTTAAAAACGTACTTATTAATCAAGCCTTTTGTATTTGATTCCCCTTAGATAAAGGAGAGATCTGAGGGACTCATGGGTGTTGAGTATTATGGTGATCTGGTATGTTTAGATGCTGTCTTCCCCTCTCTTATTGATCACGGTGTTTGATGATGAGAGCGGTGGTTACTAACATATCAGGGAGCCCTCATGCCTGTGTTTCCCTCTGGTTCTCCTTTTACTTATGGCTGACCTAGTTAGTCTTGCCGGAGTCCATCCTTGCACTCTACGTTATTCATTTAATCAATCCAAACCGTGTGATTACAAAAAGAAGAAACAGTCACTTAACTGTTTTCTTCTTTGCCTTCCTTTCCCTCTCTTCTTTCTCTCTCTCTCTCTCTATCACTGTTTGAGTTACATACGCCACAACGGAGCTGCCCGGGATCCAGACCCACCTCGACCCGGTCCGGTGGGACCCTTCCCTGTGACCTGCCAGCGGATGATGCATCACCAGGGCGATCTTGGATGACCCACTTCGCCATAAAGACGTTCCAGCTGCTCTTTAAGGACTAATGATTTATTGTTCACACACACACAATGTAACCTCATAATCCCTGCTAAATGTTTTTCACCAATGAGGATGGGTTCTCTGTTGAGTCTGGTTCCTCTCAAGGTTTCTTACTATCTCATCTCAAGGGAGTTTTCCTTGCCCCCGTGCCCCGTTGCTTTATCAGGGACAAACTGATTTTGTTTCATTCATCTCAAATTTTTCAATTGTAAAGCTGCTTGGGACAATCACCTTGTAAAAGGCTATACAATATAAACTGATTGAACTTTACCACAGAAAAGCAAAGACTTTCGACCTGCAATAAACCGGATGTGCGGAGATGCGACAACTGGCCAATAAAGCAGTGTGTCCTTGCAACCCTGGAATCTGGCGCTCGAGGTGAGGGGGAAAGGGTGGCAGCGGCCTTTCAAATCAATTTCGGCCCTGTAGATCCTGGGGGGGTCCAAAACAGGTTACTAGGG
>VCAZ01000021.1:201210-245612 GCA_005784505.1 Bagarius yarrelli
GAGGCCCTGCCAAGTCCAGTGCCTCATGTGCTGTGTAACTGAGGCAAAG
Source organism: Bagarius yarrelli (assembly GCA_005784505.1). Classification (NCBI taxonomy): domain Eukaryota; kingdom Metazoa; phylum Chordata; class Actinopteri; order Siluriformes; family Sisoridae; genus Bagarius; species Bagarius yarrelli. The sequence continues at coordinate 201,260 of VCAZ01000021.1, forward strand.
CCACAAACATGTTCTGAAGAGAATAAATTCAGTGGTTTACTGAAGTCTGTTACTGGAGCACTGGACAGCTGAAGAGACAGTTTTGATAGCAAACACACTCCTGAAGAAGTGAAATTAATGGGGTAATTGTAAAAACACGTACCTTGCTCAAAATGTTTATGACATGCAAGGGCATGGACATTTGTCCAAAACATGGAGACAGAAGCGCTTCAGGAAGACCCACAAAGGACTGGAATTTCAAGAGGTTTGTTAGTGATGATGTAAGAACAAAGTTACTGCGAGAGCAGTGCAGCACCTGGACAGTTTAGAGGTGCAAACAGGCTCACAAGCATTATGAATTAAGATTACTCAAAAGAAGAGTTCATATCAATGTCATCATGAAGCTTTAATGAATGTATTCATGCATCCAACATGAATGCACAACCTGCAAATGTTCATGATCCTGTATCTGAGGCAAAATTACTTATTATAACTCCAAAATAATCTGGAAAATCCAAGAATTTGTAAAAACACTGGAAACAGACAAGACAGCAATTGTGGAATAATTCATTTCCACAATAAGTAATGTTCATTTTTATCTTTGATGGAGTAGAGAACCCCTAAAGAAGTGCTCCTTGGTCTACTTTAAACCTCAGACATCTACAGCTACATTTTTAACATGATAAGATGCTTCATGCACCATCTCAGTTTGATATCTGTAGGAAAACTTTCTATTTCAAACTACAAAATATAAATATATTCTAATTAACAACATGGTATAAAAGAACAGCTCTTCGGAATCTGAGCCTAAGTTTTTACAGGTTTTGTACTGGCAGCATTGTATGATTCACTGATTAACTTCAAATAGCTGATGTTTAAAGTCTGTATATAAATAAGGGTAAACACACACAAATAAACAGCAATAAAAGTGCAACATGCGTTCCGTCCTGTGCAGTATGTACTGTAGGTAACTTGCTATTACACGGCAGCTCATAGCTAACAGCTGCACAACACCTGGAATAACAGTTAAAAAGTGTAGGTCTGATAGATTTCAGTCATAAAACTGAGCATTAAATAGTGCAGCCTGGGGAAAAACCCAGTTACAGCGAAGCTCAATTACTTTACAGTTTAATCTAATGTTTAATTCGAATAAGCATATATATTTAATAAACAGCTTGTTAAATATTAATAATAATAATACAAAAATTAATGAGCCAAAACAACATCAAATCTGAATTTCGCGATAAGGTTAAGTTGGATTTTAGAAGCGGGGGAGAAACTTACACCGTCTGTTTCTTGTTATTCTAATGTCGAATCTCCATTAGTTCAGTTTGTTCAGCAAAGTAACCACTTTAATCAGCTTTATAAATGTTTAATACAAGATGATGCACTGACCTCAGTTATATCTCGCTGCACTCGACGCTCGTGCGGGGAACTTAAGTAAAAATACCGCCAAAATGGCGCATTTATATTACCAAAGTGTTCCACGTGCGTAAAGAGGCGATACACGCGTCTTTTTTTCCTCTTTACGCACGCCGGACAATTTGGTAAGACAATTTTATAGATCTAGACACAACGGCAGGGTTAAAGGCAGTTCAATAGATACGCGGATAAAAACCGGCCAGACAAACACCAATTAGACCTTTTGGAAATTAATTTAAATAAAAATGTTTGAGTTTAATTCGGAACAGTTTTTACAAATTAAGGAAACAGCCGTGGTAAGACCATCCACAGAGGAAGAATTTTGGGGAGAAACCCTCGAAAAACCCTTGAAAAACACTCAAGAAACGCGGATATTCCAGTTCTTTTCCTAAAGGGCGGTTGAAGAAATTCTGCGCTGTAGGAATAAGATCAGCCGCTAGAAGGCGCTCAAAGACCAGAAATCATGCTTTGTTGCCTTTCCCAGCGGGCAGTAAAGCCTTAAACAGAAAGAACCAGAATCATTTTAATGAGTTCATGACAAAAGGGGACATTTTAGACAACTACAGAATAATTTTAAGCTTTAGAAAAAAATAATGATTTTAATGATTTATTAATTAATCACAAATTAGAAATGCAGTAATACTAATGTTGTCCACAAGAGGGAACCCGCTAAAAGTCATGTCCATGTATATAAGCCCAAAATATAAAAACAATATTGTTTTGCTAACAACAAACGTGCAAAAGAAATTTGGGGAAAAAAATTATGTAATTAATGTTTAAACGTTGTTTATTTGCTGTTTGTTTGAGTGCTGGGGAAATAAAAGATATGAAATGGGAAAAAAAGGAAAATTGTACACAATATAAATCAAAAGTTTTTTTAAACCCAGAGAGAAATAAAAATCCCCTCCATTCAAAACTGAAATTCTCTCTTTCCAAACTGCAGTAGTTTTATTTAAAGATATGCTGAAGACGGTGGTGGAGGCGTTACTGTTTAACATTCGGTCTAACTGTACGAGGACCCAATTCTGATTCTAGTCATGGTGGTCATCACTGTGTCATCAGAAGACAACCAAAGGACAGTGTAGCACTGACAGCGAACAATTTCACAGCCCAGATGAGTCCACGTGAGACAGACGTCTCTGATCTGTAACTAGAAAGTGATAAGTTTCATAATTTTATGATATTTTCAATGTATCATGTTGTCCAGGCTGATGTACCTCTCCTTAACCTTCCCAGATCTGGATTCTCCAACTAAACCATCGTTAAACAGAATTTCAGTTATTTTATTTAAACTACCAGAACAACTTAAATCGACTTCTTTTTTTACAGCTGAGGAACTGAACAGTTATTACTCAAAACCACTGCAAACAACTACAGTTACAAAACGGGCTGTAATTGTTGCAATTTAACTTTGTCTTATTAACGTTTGTTAGTCCGTGTGAGGTCTTAATGTTGAGCTGAAATCCACTTTACACATTAAACCACTGAGCAGCTGCAAAAAAACATTTTTTTATTTTTCTGAAATTGTCAAGCATTAAAACAATCTCAGGAAAGTAGTGTTTAGCCCTATTGCTAATTAAGTGTCCTTCTAACACAGCCTTTGCTACCTACTGACTGAGGGACTACACACACACACACTAGCCATGTATTTATTTAAAAAAATTGATCCTTGGCATAAAGTATCCTTTAATTTCCTCAACGAATCGTTATAAAAACAGAGCTGGAAGCTGAAATAATAATTTGAAACCTCCAGATTTTTAAGGGACAAAATAAACAAATAAATTTTAAAATAATTTCCTTAAACGTTATTTGTTTATTTTGTCCTTAAAAATCGAAAGTGGAACAGAAGTTGGAAAGTGTGTGATGTTAATGTCAGGAAAAAAGCTGTTTCTCACAGACGATTCCTCAAATGAAAACAAACTGGTCTAATACAAAATAAAACTTTTCTGCTGCTCGACTGTGGGAAATGTGTCACTTTTTATATCATAAATAATGAAAAGAATTAAAAAATGATGACAATACTTTACTTTTTACATTCCGAAAAGGTAAAAAAAAAGTCTTTTTTATCCCAATAAATGTGTGGACATAGGTTTTTTAAGTTTCTAATTAATCAGGAGACAGAACAGTAAGAAGCAGAGCACCACACACACACACACACACACACACACACAATGGAGACTATATTATATTATATTATATATATTATATATTTATATTATATATTCTATATAGACATTATATAGATTAGATTAGATTCAACTGTATTGTCATTGTGCAAGGTACTGTACAGGAGCAATGAAATGCAGTTAGCATCTAACCAGAGTGCATAAGTGGCTTATTACAATAAATATCAGTGTAATAAATAGGGTATGGGGTTGATATTACAGATGGTGGGGTAATAATGTACAGAGGTATATGGATAGAGTATAGAGTGTAAACATAGATAGTTATAGATTGTGCAAAGATGGCATAATGATAAGGTAGTGCAAAGTATCGAAGTGGCAGTGCATAGTAATTAAAATAATGTATCAGCTGTTCAGTGCAGAAACAGCCACAGGAAAGAAGCTGTTTTCAGTCTGTTTGTGCGGCTCTGAGGCATCGGTAGCGTCTGCCTGATGGGAGAAGAGTGAACAGTCCATGGGTTTGGGGTGAGAGGGATCTTTGATTAGCCTCTCGCCCTTTGCAGACAGCGGTTTTTGTGTATATTGTCCAGGGTGGGTAGCTGAGTGCCGATGATTCGTTGGGCGGTTTTCACCACTCTGAAGGGCTGTGCCGGTCTGAAGCAGTGCAGCTGTGTACCACACTGAGATGCAGTTTGTGAGGTGCTCTCGATGGTACTGCAGTAAAAGTTTCCAGTATCCTGTTGCTGAGATGGGACTTTTTAAGTCTCCTCAGAAAATATAGGCGCTGTTGTGCCTTTTTGACCAGGAAAGAAGAGTTCAGAGACCAGGTGAGATCCTCAGAGATGTGGTTCCTAGGAACTTGAAAGCTAGGTACACGCTCAACAGCCGCTCCGTTGATGTGTATTGGAGGATGGTGATTGCTACTCGTCTGAAATCCACAATGCCCCTTTGTCTCTTAGTGTTGAGTTCAGTATTGTCCTCACACATGCTGCCAGGTGCGGATTCCTCCTGGATCGCGTACCTATGATCAGGCCTACTACGTGGTGTCATCTGCGAACTGACAATGCTTTGGGCATAGACAGGCCGCATTCTAGTGAAACGAGTATAGGAGGTGGGACAAAACACAACCCTGGGAACCCGGTGCTGATGGTGAATTGGGAGGTGATGTTATTCAATCGAACAGACTGGGATCGTCGTCGAAGTTCAGGGTCCAATGCAAGTGTTGCTGAGCGAGCGGTTTAGCTTAAGTTAGCAGAATGCTACTGTTTAAAAGCTGAACTAAAATTGACAACAGCATCCTGGCATAAGTGTCGGTTGCAAATGAGTCGGGTAAATGTATCTGGGAAATGGCATTCTTACTATTGGACGAAGGCAAATTGGAGGAGGGTCAGGTGGTGGCAGACGCTTTAAGGGGCTAGACCATCTTTCAAAGCACTTTGCGATAACTGGGTGAGTGCACGGACGAAGTCACCCAGTTCTTTTGCAGCAGAGTCTTCGGCACTGGTAAATGGTAGGACTGAAGCAGGTGGGGACGATTTCCTGGGCCAAGGACGATTGAAGTGTTTCGGAGACCCACAACTGCTGCGCGCTGCTCGATACGCTCCGGGATGCCATAGGGCCAGCTTCTACCATTCCCCTTCCCAGGGTAGCACCACTTCAGAGATGGAGCGAGAGTGGCGCTCACTGTGGCAGCTCTGTTTTGAGAATAGGCTCTATATTCCCTTTTTCAAAGCGACTAGAAGTGGTTAGCTCGTCGGGAGGAGCAGAGCTGGTTGTATGGTTCTTGGTGGTTGCGGTCAGGAATGCCGTAGTCCTGCCACATTCGTCAGGGGTCAAAAACAGAGATGAAGTGTCCTCGATCTGCTTTGATTCGCTGGGCTTGACGTTCCCTCCTCAGATGCTCTGCACGTTGAGCCTCCCGTCTCCAGCCGAAAGGGTTGCGTGTTTGAGCAGGAGACACCCTCACAGTTCATCCAGGTCTTGATTGGGGAAACTTTATGTTCTTTTGTAGTCCCAATCCACACACTTATTGATGTATCAGGACCGCAATGGTGTAAGTGTTGATATAGTATGTATCTGTATGGCCTGGCAAACAAATTCACTCCATCGTATGTTAACTGCTGTTGGGAGCAGATCATCTCCATCATCCAAACTTTAACATCCTGATTGGGGTTTCACACTTTTAATACTGGACGTACTGGCAACGGAACATGAAAGATGGTCTGATTTCCAAGGTGGGGCAGGTGTGACTCTGTAAGGGCATCGGCCAACTGTGTAGACTGATCTAGAGGACTGAATATCTGGTCTTACAGAAACTTGGCTATCCAAAATAGTCGGCTGGAACTCGAGGGGCGGAATATGTTCAGGGCGATAGAGAAGCAGTGTGCACGGGTAAGCCAATGGAGGGGGCTTATGTTTTAGAAAACAAAACATGGTTGCACTGTCTCGTCACTGTTTCTTCTCACGCATGCGATCTGAATACTGATCATTAAATGCAGACAATTTTATACCAAGTGGTTCACATGTCTTGTGGTGATAGCAGTATGTCCCCGGATGCAAAGGCTAGCACAGCGAATGAAGAACTAAGCTTGCTATCAACAAGCTGCGACAGTGCTCTGATGGAGCCTTTGTCGTCGCTGGGGATTTCAATCACTGCAATCTTAGATGTGTTCTGCCGAAATTCCAACAAAACGTCTCTTGTGCAAACTAAATATAGCTAAAACTGTAAATTCTAAAAAACCTGTTTACAAGTATGTAAGATCTATTACTTCTACCACAAAAGACTGTTTTGTTAAGTAATCTCCCTGATTTATCCTAATTCTCCAGCATATCCAATAGCTCAGAAAAAACTTGATGTAATTGAAAATATGGAGACTGTCTTTTCTAGTACTTTTAAATACAGTTGCACCATTACGCTTGAAAAAGATAAAGAAAAATAGTTTGGCACCGTGGTATAGCGAGCACACACTCGCCTTAAAGAGGGCAGACCGAAAAGTGAAACGCAGCTGAAGAAAAACTAAACTAGAGATATTTCGTACTGCATGGCAGGAAAGTAGCCTATCCTACAGAAATGCATTAAAACTGCTAGATCTGATTACTTTTTCTCTTCTAGAAGAGAACAAGCATAACCCCTAGGTATTTATTTAATACAGTGACTAAATTAACTAATAACAAAAGCATCAACAGGTGTCGAACATTTCCCATTAGCACAGCAGTGCTGAATTTATAAATTACTTTAAATCTAAGATCGATACTTTTAGAGATAAAATTGTGAACATGCAGCAGACAGCCGCAGTATCGCATCAGATAGTGCGCCATAGATCACCAAAGAACAATTCCACTTATTCGTTAGTATAGGAGAGGAAGAACTTTATAAACTTAGTAAATCATCTAAACCAACAACATATATGTTAGACCCAATTCCGTTTAAGCTCCTAAAAGAGATAATTTCTGAAGTATCTATTCATAGGTCCGCTTCTTCTAAATACAATTGAATCTATCATCATTGTCATAAGGATACGTTACAAAAAATTTAACTTGATCCCAAAGATCTACTTAATTACAGACCCGATCCCAAAACCTCAGTTTCTGTCTAAGATACTAAAAAGTTGTATCTTTACAACAGAATTTTTTCTTAGGGAAAAATATTTATTAGATAAAAGTAAATTCCTGATCAACCTTAACCCTCTGGTGCGTCTTTCTGTTTCAAATCGAGTGCAACAGTAAAAGGATTGGGTGTGATTTAGACTCCAATCTCTCATTTGAAGCATGCGACAATATTAGCAGGATGCGTTTTATCATTCAGAAATCGCTAAAATAGAAATCTAGTCGCTTACTGATGCCGAAAAATTAGTCATGCGTTATCACATCCAAGGCGGATTAGTGTAACGCTAGGTCTGGATGTTCGACTAGGTGCACTAATAAACTTCAGCTAGTTCCAGCACGCAGCAGCGAGAGTCCTCACTAAAACTAAAAGTAGAGCACACACCCGGGCCTATCCACACTGCATTGGCTCCAGAGAACCGCATCGATTTAAAAATACTACTTTTAACACAAAGCTCTAAATGGTCTCGCACCGCAGTACTTAAGCGAACTTATAGTGTTTACGTTCCGCCACGCCTACTTCGATCAAAGGATGCAGGCTGCCTGTCAGTACAGGCGTATTATAAAAACTACAGCAGGGGGCAGAGCCTTTCTCACAGAGCCCAGTGCCCCAATTGATTATAGTTGTTTACACACACACGATGTAACCTCATGATCCCTGCTACCTGTTTTCACCCAAATGAGGATGGGTTCCCTGTTGAGTCTGGTTCTCTCAAGGTTTCTTCCTATCTCATCTCAGGGAGTTTTTCCTTGCCACCGTCGCCCCGGCTTGCTCATCAGGGACAACCTGATTTATGTTTAATTGTTTTATAATTTCTTCAATTGTAAAGCTGCTTGTGACAATCACCATTGTAAAAAGCGCCAAAACAAATAAAAACTGAATTGAATTGAATTGAATTTATGCAGATTTCCAGTCAGGATTTAGATCATGTCACAGTATTGAGACTGTTATAAAGAATGTTTTAATCTTGTCATCTCTGATGTATTTCTGTAAAGCTGCTTTGAAAACAATCCTGATTGTTAAAAGCACTATATAAATAAAGGTGACTTGACTTAGTCAAGTATAAGAAATACCACTGTGTAATCCCTTGTAATTAATTAAATGTAATTAAAATGCATCAAATTTAGGTATTTTTAATTAATAATACCTTTTAATAATTATTAATAAGCCAAATGTTGAGTAAAATTATATTTGCAATTTTTATACCTTATGAATATAACATCACACCACAAGACCACATGGTTTCATTCACATTTTTATAAATTTACATGCAATCCCCCAACCTAAATACCGAAATCGCCACTATTTCCGAAATCTCATACTATTTAACTAATTGGATCTGGCTTGTTCCACAGTGTGTGCTTTATTTACACTGGACACATACCATTTAACTGAATAAATCAAATCATTTTTCTATTTAACAAATTGACACAAATTTTAAGCAATCTGACTACATAAACTTTTTTTAAAAATAATTATTTAATTAAAATCAAAGAGATGCCAATACATAATTATAAACTGTGCCTAAAATTATATTTGAGATAGAAATGGTGGGCGGTGTATTTGGTACCTGGAGCTTCAGTGTAGATTTAGCTGACTGATAAACCTCTTAATACCATCACACTATCACATCACAATTATAGAAACACATCAATACTAAACAAACACACAATAAAACACAGGTGTGAAATTACAGACAGAGATACATTTCACATACTGAAGATAAAAAAACATTTTTTTTAAAGCAAGAAACCCGTTAACACACAACTCCAAACCACACACTTCCCTAAGTCATCTAATTCGGTGGAAATATTTGTATATAGATTGTCAATGTCTACTGTAAACAAAAGTGTATTTTTTTTTTTTGTTAGATTAAGGGTTTTAAGTTTATCTATGAAATGGTAAGTATCTTAACATAACATAATGTCATTTTGTGTGAAATTGGATTAAGAAAACTATCAATATATTATGCTGTTCTATAAGACTCACTGCCACAATCAGACACACAATGGGGTGTCCCCTGGGTATCTTGTGAGGTATTGTCAATGCTTCTGGATCAGTATGTATTTTTGGGAGGAGATAGAATAAACAGGCTCTTGGTTTGTATCTTTTTTTGACCTATTAGGTTTTTTTTTTTTTTTGTTTGGAATTGATTGTGATGTGATATAATTCAATATATATGGTTCATAAGACTTGCCAAATCAGATGGGTTCCCCTGGGTAGATATTGATATAAATCTTGGATCATTGACTGTATTTTCTTTTGAGTATGGTTTTTGCAATAAATTTGTGAGCTGGATGTAATGGTTTGTGTTGTTTAATTGTCTATTTGCTTCAAAAAGATATATTGTGTATTGTCCATTTTAACTATACCTGACCCTTTACCTGCTGGTTTAATGACTATGTCTTGGTTTGACTTGAGTAAATGAATTGCTTTTCTTTGGGCAGGTGTTAAATTATGTTGTGAGGCTATGTGATGGTTAGAGTTCACTAACTCTATAACTTCATCCCTGACGAGATCACCTGGGTTTGTCCCACCTGGTGTTGGAATAAAGGTGAGTTGCCAACCATTGTCTCTCCCCTTGTGTGAGGTTTTAGAAAGATTAAATATGTTAGATTGTGGAGTGTTTGTGCACGTCTGTTGTTAAAAGTTTAACTGGTCAAGCCATGATTCCAGAATGAGTATTGCCATTTTTTCCTGTCTAGTGGATGCAGCCCCTTTCTACCTGGAAAAGAAGTTTGTTAATTTTCTATAGTGGGCTCCCATGGGACTCAATGTATTGGATGATGGCTGCCAGATTCTGCTTCTTCTGTATGGGAAGGAGATCTAAAAAGTGAATGATGGGTGTGCATACGGTTGCATTTGGAAATCTGGAATGAGCCACTCTCCACAGAGCCTGTAGTAGTTTTACTGCTGTTTTTGTTACATGTTGACTCCTGTTATTGAGAACTAGAGCTAGAATTACCTTTTTTGTGTGTGGGTGGATAGGCAGTTTTTCCGTAACTTTGTCAGGGGAGTCAGAGAGCAGGTTTTGATCTTGGGCAAGTTCCCTTTTATAGGTCCCCTCATCATAACACCCTTAGGTTCGGTCAAGGTTATAGCCGTGTCACCCTTTTTGGGTCTGGACCCTAGTGCTCAAGAAGAAGAGAAGGAAGAAGAAGCAGGTGAGTATGTTTTATTGTTGTTTATTTTAGTGGTGGTGGGTTTCCTAAAGTCTGTGAGCCTCACCTGTCTGTAATGGACTTGAGCTGAAACCATGATTTTTTTTTTGGTTGTTGGGTGATTAGGTTCGACTGTAGAGGATAGCAAAGGTGAGAAAAATTGGTTATGTTTGGCTTTAACTGTGGGTGGTGTCAGAGAAGTATTATGTTTAAAAGAGGAGATGTGATAGAGGCTAAGAGATATTGTGTTCAGGTTGAACTGTGAGTGAGAGATTGTGTTTCTGAAGGAGAGAGGGCCTGTGGAGAATTGCCTCTTCGGAGAGCAGTAGCATATGAAGTGGGCCCTCTTCGCAATTCAGAATTTCTTTTTTATCACTTCTAAGCAATGTGTTACACTATCTTCTTTGAGTTTTTGTTTAAATATTTTTTGCCCACTTTACAGTGTATGTGTTCCATTAGTTCTTTGATGGTCTGGGTATAATGTTCTTGTAAGATGTGCATATTGTGTGTCATTCAGTTTATTGTGTTATTGTTGATTTTTTGTTTGGTTTGTTCTGTGGGTTAAGCAGGTTTTATGAATTGTGTTAATTTGTGTACTGTTTAAACGAGTAAAGGTGTCGGCGTCTAATGATGTGTCTATTGTACGCATGTGGTGTGTGTTCTGTATTAATTTGTATTAATATTTGGTGAGTGTTTGCAGACGTGTCCGGATGTGATGATGGACACACTTCCGTCACGTTATTAGTCATTAATCTGGTGAGAAGAACGTAGCGGCGAAAACACACACACTTTAAAAGGAAAGAAGACAGCATTAATAAGATTATCTTCGTTCAAACAGCACCAAACCATATTTTTTTCTGATTTTAAAATGCAGCATCACTCATTCACTCATTTACTCATTTTCTGTGTGCGCAGAGAATCTGATTGTTGTAAACATTTGAACTTTAGACGGATTACGATGAAATGCTATTGTGTAGCAACCACACTGGGGATTTTCTCTCTTCTCCCCTCTCTGTGTCTCTCTTAATTTCTTCGTGTCCGTTGGACTGGGCTACAACGGGCTACAATTTGAAGCTCTACAATCTTGTGTCTGTATCTGCCACTTACAGCTGCGCTCAGACCGGTCTGCACGCAGCATTGTTTACTTAGCCGCCATATTGTAAGTGAGAGGGCGGGGTTACACTACACAACTAGCCAATTGTGTTCTGGTCTTTCTGACGGCTGTGCCCTGAACATCATTCAGTGACGAATGCATGTGATGTATATCGAAATATCGAAAATGTGTTTATCTGCGTTATTTTAAAAAGGTCTATTGTGATATATGTTAATAATACATCATTGTCCAGCCCCACCCTAAAGTGGTTAAAAGAACATCATAAAGAACAGTGGCTATAAAGTCTGTTTTGATATTATAAGACTGTAGTTTTCTATGAATAAATGCGGTGTGATTATTTTACTGTGATATAAACATGAAGCCCTGTGGAATCATGCACAGCTGATCAGTGATATTTATCCTGTGATTCTGATCCTCTAAAATAAACTTTTAAAACATGGGTTTGTCTGTCTAAATACCAGTGTTACACGGTGAAAGTGTGTGTGTGGGGGCCGAACAGTGTGTTCGAGCTCAAAATCACAGCAAGTGAGTAACACCTATACACACAGACACGTATGTACAGACACAGACCCAGACCCACCCACCCAGACTCTCAGGAGACATTTGGAATGAAATCTTTTATTAGTTTGTAGACTCTGCCCACTTTAAACTCATCCCATGTACATGTGTAATGTTAGTGTTAGTATTTGTGTTAGTATTTGTGTTAGTGTTAGTATTAGTGTTGGTGTTGGAGATAGTGTTGGTGTTGGAGATGGTGTTGGAAATGGTGCTTGCTATTGATGGTGTTAGTGATGGTGTGTTGGTGTTTTATATTAGTGTTAGTTTTGGTCTGATGGGGAAAGTGTGTGTTTATTTGCTGGTGTGTGTGTGGAGTTGGTGTTAGTATTAGTGTTATTAGTATTAGTGTTGGGCTGATGGGGAAAGTGTTTGTTTATTTACTGGTGTGTGTGGTGGTGTTAGTGTTGGTCTGATGGGGAAAGTGTGTGTTTATTTGCTGGTTTGTGTGGTGATGTTGGTGTTATTGTTAGTGTGTTGGGCTGATGGGGAAATGTGTGTTTATTTACTGGTGTGTGTGGTTGTGGTGTGTGGTGTTAGTATTAGTATTAGTATCTGTTGGTATGATGGGGAAAGTGTGCTTTTATTTACTGATGTGTGTGGTGTTGGTGTTAGTATTAGGATTAGTGTAAGTGTTGGGCTTAATAGGGAAAGTGTGTGTTTTATTAACTGGTGTGTGTGTGTGGTGGTGTTGGTGTTTGTGTTAGCATTAGTGTTAGTGTTGGGCTGATAGGGAAAAAAGTGTGTGTTTAATTAACTGGTGTGTATGGTGGTGTTGGTGTTAGTGTTAGTATTAGTGTTATTGTTGGGCTGACAGGGAAAGTGTGTGTTTATTTACTGGTATGTGTGGTGGTGTTTGGTGTTAGTACTAGTGTTAGTGTTTGGGCTAATGGGAAAAGGGTGTGTTTATTTACAGTTGTTTTTTTGGTGGTGGTGTTAATATTAGTATTAGTGTTGTGCTGATGGTTAAAGTGTGTGTTTATTTACTAATGTGTGTGTGGTTGTGTTGGTGTTAGTATTAGTATTAGTATTGTGCTCGATGGGGAAAAAGTGTGTGTTTATTAACTGGTGTGTGTGGTGGTGGTGTTGGTGCTAGTGTTAGTATTAGTGTTAGTGTTGGGCTGATGGGGAAAGTGTGTGTTTATTTACTGGTGTGTGTGGTGGTGTCGGTGTTAGTATTAGTATTAGTGTTAGTGTTGGGCCCGATGGGGTAAGTTTGTGTTTATTAACTGGTGTGTGTGTGTGGTGTTGGTGTTAGTATTAGTGTTAGTGTAGGGATGATGGGAAAAGGGTGTGTTTATTTACTGGTGTGTGTGGGGGATTAGTATTAGTATTATGTACTGTCAGTGTTGGGCTCGATGGGCTCGATGTGTGGTGGTGTTGGTGTTAGTATTAGTGTTAGTGTTGGGCTCGATGGGGTAAGATTGTGTTTATTAACTGGTGTGTGTGTGGTGTTGGTGTTAGTGTTGGGCTGATGGGGAAAGTTGGTGTTTTATTAACTGGTGTGTGTGTGTGGTGTTGGTGTTAGTATTAGTGTTAGTGTTGGGCTGATGGGGAAAGTTGGTGTTTTGTTTATTAACTGGTGTGTGTGGTAGTGTTGGTGTTAGTATTAGTGTTAGTGTTGGGCTGATGGGGATCATATGAGTTCATTTACTGGTGTGTGTTTTGTGTTGGTATTAGTTTTAATATTAGTGTTAGTGTGGGGATGATGGGAAAAGGGTGTGTTTATTTACTGGTGTGTGTGGTGGTGTTGGTGTTAGTATTAGTGTTAGTGTTGTGCTGATGCGGAAAGTGTATGTTTATTTACTAGTGTGTGTGTGTGTGTGTGTGTGTGTTGTGTTGGTGTTAGTATTGGTGTTTTTCTGCATCATTTTATGACAAGATATTTCTTATCTTGGAGATATTTCTGAGATGATAGAATGCTATCCTGGTAATAATATCGACATGGGCTTTAAACAAGAGATTGGAGTCTATAAACACACCCAGATCTTTTACTGTTGCAATTGGTGAAACAGAAAGACTGTCTAGGGTTAAAGTGTTATCAGAAAGCTTACTTTTAGCTACCCGTGGTCCTAGAACCAGAACCTCAGTCTTGTCAGGGTTAAGCAAGAGGAAATTGCTTAACATCCAATCTCTTACTTCCTTCACACATTGCTCAATTTTATTAAACTGGCCTTTTGCATCAGGCCTTGATGAGACGTATAACTGTGTGTCATCAGCGTAACAGTGGAAACTGATATCATGCTTACGAATTACGTTTCCCAGAGGCAGCATGTAAAGAGAGAGAAAAGAAGTGGGCCTAAAACCGAGCCCTGTGGAAAACCATACTTTAAAAGTGAGCACGCAGAATAATTACCATTTAAATCTACAACCTGATAATGATCGGTTAAATTGGACCTGAGCCACGCTACTTTGACAAGTGCCGTCTCTGTGCTGTGATGTGGCCTGAATCCTGATTGCTCATGTTTGTGTATGTTATTTCTGTGTAAATAGGAACATAACTGCTGTGCTACTAGCTTCTCTAGGATTTTGGAGATAAACGGAAGGCCTGTTGTTTGAGAGCTCATTGTCGTCGAGGTCAGGTTTCTTAATAAAAGGTTTAATAACTGCTAATTTAAAAGATTTCGGAACATACCCACTGTTGAGTGAAGAGTTAACTATTTTCAACAGGGGTTCTGATACTGCTGGTACTATCTGCTTAAGAAAGTGTGTTGGTATCGGATCTAACACACAAGTTAATGATTTTGTGGAAGAGATGAGTGTGATTAGGTTGTTCTCTTCCAGGGAAGTTAAATTTTCTAAGTTCTGATCTAATGTGGTTATTTCTGTTTTTAAGAGCGTGTGTGTTCATTATACCAAGGAGCGAGTTTCTTATCTTTAATTATTTTTCTTTTAACTGGAGCGACGTTATCTAATGTAGAGCGGAAAGCGGCATCTATATATTCAGTCGCCTGCTCGAGTTCTGTTGGATCAGACGGCGATCCAATGACAGAAGACAAGTCTGGAAGACAATTAATAAAGCTCTGAGCAGAAGTTGATGTAAACGTACGTTTAAAGCGGTAGCGCGGCGGCGCTACATATGCACTATTAGTATGACGCATTTTAAACGATATAAGATGGTGATCAGAAATAATTTCGCACTGAGGAGTTGTTACTATATTACTTATACTTATTCCGAGAGATAGTATTAAATCTAACGTGTGACCAGCTTTATGAGTGGGTCCCATTACACACTGATTTACTCCCACTGAGTCGAGTAAAGACATAAATGCTGTTCTCAGCGGGTCGTCTGAGTTTTCAAAATGAATATTAAAGTCTCCAGCAATTAACGCTTTAACGGCGGAGACAACCAGGTTAGACAGGAAATCTGCAAATTCACTAAGAAATTCAGAGTACGGACCTGGGGGTCTGTAAATAAGAACTAGAGAAATCGATTGACTCTGCTTATTATTTGTCTCTGCAGATGTAAGGTTACTGTAGAGAGCTTCAAATGAATTAAAATTACGTCCATGTTTCTGTACAATAGTTAGATTATTATTATAAATAACTGCGACGCCTCCACCTCTACCATTAGGGCGAGGCTGATGTACGTAGCTGAAAGCTGGAGGACTAGCTTCATTTAATGCTACATACTCGTCCGGTTTAGTCCAGGTTTCTGTTAAACATAAAATTACCACAATTATACTGTTCTAAGCTGTAATAACCACATTAATATTGTTTTAAAGTGTAATAACTGTGTTAATATTGTTTAATGTATAATAACCGTGTTTATAGCATTTTAAGGTGTATCAACAGCGTTAATTCCGTTTTAAGGTGTAATAACTACAGCAATATCATGTTAAGGTATCATAAATGCCTTAATAGAGTTTTAAGGTGTAATAACAGCGGCAATATCTGTTTAAGGTATAATAACAGCGTTAAAAATCATAAAAGCAAAGCGTTAAAATCATTTCAAGGTGTAATTACCGCGTTTATACGGTTTTTTTAAGGTGTGATAACAGCGTTAATATCGTTTTAAGGTGTAATAACTGCCTTAATATCGCTTGAAGGTAAAAATTAACGCTTTCTTACCGTTTAAAGGTGAAATAACCTCGTTAATAACATTTTAAGGTGTAATAACAGCAGTAAAATCTGTTTAAGGTGTAATAAAAGCGTTAATACCATTTAAGGTGTAATAACAGCTTCAATACCGTTTTAAGGTGTAATAACAGCGGTGGTAATACTTGTTTAAGGTGTAAAATACCAGTGTAATAACTAACCGTGTAATAACCGTGTTAATAGCATTTTAAGGTATAATAACATTGGTAATATCTGTAAAAGGTTTAATAACAGAATTGATACTGATTTTTTAAGCTTTTTACTAATGGCGGTAATACCTTAATGTGTGTTTAGCGCATTTTTTAGCGCTTTAAGGTGTAATAACCACGTTAATTACGTTAATACTGTTTTAAAGGAGTAATAAGAGCGTTTATATTGTTTAAAGGTCTAATAACAGTGTTAATATCTGTTTAGGGTGTAATAACACTGTTAATATCTGTTTAAGTTGTAATAACTGCGTTAATGCTGTTTTAAGGTGTAATAACAACATTAATATCTTTAAAGGTGTAATGACAGCATTAATACTGTTTTAAGGTGTAATTACCAAGTTCATACCATTTTAATGTGTAATAATAGCCGTGAAATCTGTTTAAGGTGTAATAACGGCGTTAATACTGTTTTAAATTGTAATAAAAGCTTTCATATCTGTTTTAAGGTATAAGAACAGCGTTAATAACATTTTAAGGTGTAATAATAACACTGTTAATACCATTTTATGGTGTAATTACCACGTTTATACTGTTTTAAAGGTGTAATAACAGCGTCAATACTGAAGAGCAAACAGCATCAATACTGAAGAGCAAAAATCTTCAATTTATTTGAGTTAGAAAGCATTCAGAGGATCCAATAGAGGGCAATCTTCCCAACAATAAATGGCACAAGCGAAAAGCAAAAACCTCCGTAAAGAGTATAATCCCAAAAGCAGGTGCCAAGATTACCTAAAAAATCCAGTCCTTTTATACCCGTGGAATTTTAGTCCCTCCCTTTTCTTAACCAATGATTTTCCATTATTTCCAATTTTATCCACTCAGATTCATCCAATTGTGATGTAGTTACCATTATTTCGCAACTTCCCCCCATTGTGATGTAAGTTACCCTTATTTCAGGATGATGTAATTGTACATTGTGATTCACGTTACATTGTGAGGTAACAACACCTGTGGTCTGGTCTCTTCCTGATTTTTTTCACACACTTGGCTTACCTGCAAACTGAGACCCTTTCGCTGTGGATTTTTTGAACATTTGTTGTGATAGCAGGTATTGCCTCTGGTAAGGTAGCTTCACATTCGGCTTCGCTTGTATTTTTACTAATCCTGCTGATTTCACTAGCCCTACATCTGTTTGATGAATTGCTCTGGAACCTCACCTAATGATTTCTCTTTCTCTTGTTTCATTTAATTCTTGTTCTTCTGTTTGTTGTGACATTTGTGCTTGCTTGTTTTTCTGTCTCTGTCTGAATCCCTACTTCCTCCTGCTAACCATCACTTGTGTGGCTGTTGTGCACTCTGTGGTGAACTGTGATATTCTATGGTACTTTTTGTCTGGTGATAGATGTATGTATGGGTTATTTGTTGGTGTCCACTCTCTTACCTGTCCTGAATCCCTACTTATCTGTCCTAAATCTTCAGATTCAAAACGTTGCCCGATCATCAGGGTGACATGTGGAGCAGCATTTTTGTACTTGATACCAGTCTATGATCTCTGGTGGTAGCTCAGTTTCGTGCTGCCACCCCTTGTTGTCCTATTATGATGTCAGTTATCTTTACATTGTTTGCCTGGACTTCTGTCAGTGCAGTCCAGAGCCAGTCATATTCTTCATTTTGTCCTTTATCATACATTACATGCACCCATCTCTCTTCTCCCCATGCACCCTGTAGTTTGAGGATAAACTAAGCAAAACCTTTACTGTCTTCCAGTTTAAGTTTTTTCCACTCTTCCTGGATCAGTATTTGTTGGGTAGGCAGCTCTCAGAGCATCCCAGATACTGTTCCTATAGGGTCCCAAAGGCCTTTGGTCTTTCTTTTTGTCCTGCTTGGTCAAATATTTCAGCCATTCTGGCTTTTCCAAGTACTTGGGATAGTATTTCTTTCACATCCCCTACAGCTAGGTGATGTCCAGTAGTATTCTCCCTGAACTGTGTTATCCATTTCTGGGCTCCATAACAGACATTTGGCAGTTGGTTTATTAAACCTGTGACATCCATGAATGTCCAGGGAACATAATGTTTTTCTCCTTTTATTATTAGAGGTCATCCTCTGTGTCGCCTTTCGCCTTTATAATTTCTTTCATCTCTTTTCTTCTGATACCGTGTCTGCATGTGCATTTTCAGAAAGACTTTTACTTGCTCCACCACGACCCTTCTTAAATTTATCAGTCCTCCTTTCTACATTTTCTCCTTGCATATCTTCCTCATTTTCCCTCTGCATTTGCTGCTCATGAAGTTCTCTTATTCCCTCGAGTACTGTAGCAGAAGTATTTATTGCTGCTGCTTCTGCAATTCTATATTGTGTCTTACTTCTGTTCTCACCTTTTCTGCCATTTGTGGTTGTTTGTGGCTTATCTCGGTGGCCTTTTGGGGCATCTGTTATTGTGATGTTTCTAACTCCTGCATTTTCTCTGTTGCGAGTTGTACTTTGTTCTCCGATTGCTCTAGTATCTCCTGCCCTCTGTTCACCAATGACTTTTGCTCCTTTACCATGTTTTTCATTTCCTTTCTCTCATCCTGTCCCGTCTTCAGGTATCATTTTAACTCTTCCATGTATTTTCATCCATCCATCTTCAACCATCTGCATTCTCTGCTGCACATTCTTCTTTTTCACTTACTGTCTTGAGTTTTCTGTCTGCTCTCTGCAGTTTCCTATCTCTCCTTCATTCTCTGCTCCTTGTTTTGTCATTTGCTCTTTATTCTGCTCTTGTGTCTGATGTTTATTGAGTCTTTGTTGTACTTTCTTTAAGTGATATTTCACACCAGACTGATTGTTTTGGTGTATTCCTAGGTATCTTCTTTGTCTGTTTATTTGGGGTACTTTGAGTCACTGGTTTTATTTTTTGTTGTATTTGATTTTCTTTTCTCCACCATTCCTTATTACAGTAATCGTTTACTCTGTTTGGATCTGGGCTGGCTATTTGGCTTATCATTTCTTATGGGCTTCCATTTGAATGGGTCTCAGATCTCTTTGCTGCCTTCTGTGTTATTCTTCCCACAATACTTCCTGACAATATTTCCATGCCTATTTCTTCTCCTGAGTCCTCATCTATTCTGTTCAACACGGGGTATAACCCCAGCCTTAGTGTATGGCTTTCATTATATGGTGGTTGTTTGTACTGCTCCACATGTATTCTAAACGGTGGGGCAGTTCCCTTCGCTTCCTTTTATTTTTTCCTTTTCTCTTTGTCTTTCTCGCTTTTCTCTGTCTTTCTGTCTCAAACCTGTTTTGACTTTTTTTTCTTTCTTTTTGCCTCACCCCAACATTCAATTCTGGATTTCATTTTTTGACATACCTTTTCATTAAATGTTCCACTTTCTAGGCCATTGCAACTCTCCCCTTAGTTAGATCTTTCCACTTTTTCATATATTTTTTGATGTCTTTTTCAGCTTCTTTATTTTTATTATTATAATGTCCACTGGAGTGAATTCAGATTGTTCTTTACTCATGAGGCACCCGTGTCTTGCTCTGCTTGCTTTACTCCTGTGTCCTAGGATACTATTTCTCTTTGATCATGTCAATTTAACGTGTATTCGTTTTACAGTTAACGCAGGTCACTCTGGACTCTCTAATGAATTTATTCTATCTCCTAATATAGATATTACTGGGCCCCTTTCCCAGTGTACCTCTCGTGGTTTAACTAATTAACAGCTGCTGTCAAACCTGAGCAATAATTATCTTGGGCAGGTTTATCTTCAAAGAAATCTACTACTTTGTTGTCGCTCGAGTCTTTAATAAATTCAAACCATTTAAATGTCACTTGGCTAGGTTTCGGAGCTTCTAGCAGGGCACGCAGTATAGGACCTACTAAATTAGGTTTACCTCAATTGCTTTGTACCACTCTATTTCTGGAAATGTATTTATTAATGTAAATAAACTCAAATCTTGTCAACTCCCACAATTTATCAGAAATTTGTTTCTCTGTTTTCTTTTCCCAAAAATGTTTTCTTATAACCCTGATTTCTATCTCTAAATCAAATAATGCCATCCAACACTCACTCTTATTTTTATTATGGCCCTAGCCACTCCTTCTCTATTCTTTAATGTAGTTAGAAATGTATGTTTGTTAGTATGGGTTAGTGTGCATATGTCTATGTAAGGGGTTAATATGTGTATGCGTGTGGGTGTATATTTACCTTTATTCCTCCCTAGCTTGACTCTTTAACACACCCCAAAATCCACAAAAATAGCTCCGAAACCCTCTAGCTATGCATATACAAAAGCCAACACTCCAATCAGAGCCAATATCTCTCTTAACATTCTTATTAGTACATAAAGAAAAAATAACATCCTAACCAATAATTTTTAATTTTCGGGTCCCACCCCAGATTCAAATGAAGCCTGCCACTATGCACTCACTGTGGTGACGTTACCATTATTTCGCAACTTCCCCATTGTGATGTAAGTTACCCTTATTTCAGAATGATGTAATTGTACATGATGTAATTGTGTGATGCACGTTACATTGTAAGGTAACAATACCTATGGTCTGGGGTGCATTGTAATGTAGTTTTTTCATTGTGAGATAATTTCCTATTGAAGTCGAATTTGACTTGAAAAAGATGTTAATATAAAAGCTATTCTCTTCCTGATTTTTTCTCACTTGGCTTGCCTGCAAACCGAGACCCTTTTGCTGCGGATTTTTTGAACATTTATCTGCTGACAATGCGCAAGTTTAATTTTTTTTACTCTTCTTTTTTATAAAAGTTTTATATATTATTTTGTTTTTTGTTTAAACTACTTCTTAGTTATATTTTTAAAATCATCTATTTAGTCTAACCATTTAACGATTTGTCACTCTAGAATCACCTATTTTGTTTTTCTTTAATGATTTCTTTTATTTCTGCACTCAGTTGTTTACACAGTTTATGATTACTTATCTACTTTTAAGACTGTATTATATAAAAATCATGACCTTTAAACACACTCCATTTCTCTTTCTAGCTCTTTTAACTGCTAGATGTAGGGAATAGATAGATCCGACGGGTGTGGCGTTCCCAACTGGCCTGCCTGACTGAGGAGATTGGTGTTTTTTTCTAGACCGTCTCATCCATCTACGGACTCTGGATGAAAATACCTCACCTGTGCGTGCAGTTTTTGCTCCCTGAACCTGTAATGTCGGAACACAAACCGACACTGTTGTTCATCCTGTTCACACACTGTAAAAGCTGGTACCTCTACCGGTATTAAAGATTTCCGTTGGAAATTGTCACGAGTTCCAATAAGCAGTGTGTCTCCTCTCTCCTCATACTATCGCCAACCTGCTTTCCTCCGACTGATCTTCTCTTCTATCTATTATTCCACCTTTTCCTTCGCTCCTATCTATTCCTTCTACCCCCAGTGCTAAGGATGACATTATTCCAGTTAATTGGTTAAGGGGCCTTTCAATAAAAAAAATGCCTCTCAGTACCACTGTTTCTTGAGTGTGATTTTTGTACTTTATCTATGCTAATTTGTTTGTTTTCACACACACACACACCTATATTTTGTTTATAATGTAGATTTTGATAGCACACACTGTCCCTATTTGTCTTCTTATCTGCCCTAATTTTACATCAGGTTTAGCTTCATTTCATTCTTCCTTATAGTGCTACTTCTAATATGTATATATTATCGCCAGTTTTTACAGTATAAACCCAATGACAATTATAGTATAACTGTCTATTTACAGTACAACCCTAACGGCAATAATATTATAAATGTCTATTTACAGTATAACCCTAAAGGCAATTATAGCATGACTGTGTATTTACAGTATAACCCTGACATAATTATAGCATAACTGCCTATTTACAGTATAATCCTGACAGCAATTATAGTAAAACTGTCTATATACAGTATAATCCTAATGGCAATTATAGTATAACTGTCTATTCACAGAATAACTCTAATCGCAATTATCGTATAACTGTCTATTTACATTATAACCCTAAAGTCAATGACAGTATAAATATCTATTTACATTATAACCCTAAAGGCAACTATAGTATAACTGTCTAATGACAGTGTAACCCCAAGGGCAATTATAGTATAACTGTCTATTTACAGTATAACCCTAATGGCAATTATAGTGTAACTGTCTATTTACAGTGTAACCCCTAACAGAAATTATAGTATAACTGTCTATTTACAGTATAACTCTTGTAGCAATTATATTATCACTGTCAATTTACAGTATAACCCTGATAATGACGGCAATTATAGCATAACTCTCTGTTTACAATATAAAATATAACCCTAACAGCAATTATAATATAACTGACTGTCTATTTACAGTATAACCCTAATGGCAATTAGTTATATTAGTTAGTTATCGCAATTATAGTAAATCTGTCTATTTACAGTACAACCCTAATAGCAATTATAGCATAGCTGTCTATTTACAGTATAACCCTAACGGCAATTATAGTATATTTACAGTATAACTGTCTATTTACAGTATAACCCTAACGGCAATTTTATAACTGTCTAGTATAACCCTACGGCATTATATTATACTATATACTGTCTAATTAAAGTATAACCCTAATAGCAATTATAGTGTAAATGTCTATTTACAGTATAAGCCTAACGACAATTAGTTATACTATATACTGGATTTTTACAGTATAACCCTAACAGTAATTATAATATAACTGTCTATTTACAGTATAACCCTAATGGCAATTAGTTATATAGTAGTTAGTTATCGCAATTATAGTAAAACTGTCTATTTACAGTACAACCCTAATAGCAATTATAGTATAAACTGTCTATTTACAGTATAACCCTAACGGCAATTATAGTATACCCGTCAATTTAGGCAATTATAGTATAACTGTCTATTTACAGTATATCCCTGACGGCAATTTATTATACTATATACTGTCTAATTAAAGTATAACCCTACTGGCAATTATAGTATAAATGTCTATTTACAGTATAAGCCTAACGACAATTAGTTATTATACTATATACTGGATTTTTACAGTATAACCTAACATTTACAGTAACCCTAATGGCAATTATAGTATAACTGTCTATTTACAGTATAACCCTTACAGTATAACCTTAGAACAGAAATTTATATAACATAGTATAACTGTTTATTTAGAGTATAAACTCTAATGGCCATTATAGTATAGCTGTCTATTTACATTATTACCCTAAAGTCAACTACAGGCAATAATAAATAACTGGTTTATATTTACAGTATAAACCCAAATGGCAATTATACTATAACTGTCTATTTACAGTATAACCCTAACGACAATGTTATACTAAATACTCTATTTTTACAGCATTACCCTAATGGCAGTTATAATATAACTATCAATTTACAGTATAACCCTGACGGCAATTATAGTATGACTGTCTATTTAGAGTATAACCCTAATAGGAAGTATAGTATAACTGTGTATTTACAGTAAAACCCTAACGGCAATCATAGTATAACTGTCTTTTTTTACAGTTTAACCCTAACGGCAATTAGTTATATTAGTTAGTTATCGCAATTATAGGATAACTGTCTTTTTACAGTATAACCCTGTCTAACAGCAAGCAATTAGTTATACTATATACTGGCTATTTACAGTGTAACCCTAATGGCAATTATTAATACTATATACTGTCTATTTACAGTAAAACCATAATAGCAATTAGTTACTATTATAGTTATACTATATACTGTCTATTTACAGTAAAACCATAATAGCAATTAGTTTATACTATATACTGTCTATTTACAGTATAACCCTAATAGCAATTGTAGAATAAACTGTCTATTTACAGTATAACCCTGATGTAAATATAGCATAACTGACTATTTACAATATATAAACCCTAACAACAATTATAGTATAGCTGTCTATTTACAGTATAAGCCTAGACGCATATATAGCATAACTCTATATTTACAGTATAACCCATAAGGGCAATTAAAGCATAACTCTCAATTTACAGTATAACCCTGAGGTAATTATAGCATGACTGTTTATTTACAGTATAACCCTAACAACAATTATAGCATAACTCTCTATTTACAGAATAACCCTAACGGCAATTACATTATGACTGTTTACCTACAGAATAACCCTAACGGCAATTATAGTTTAACTTTCAATTCACAGTATACACCCTGACGGCAATTATAGCATAATTGTCTATTTACAGTATAACCCTGATGGCAATTATAGCATAACTGTCTATTCATTTCATTCTTCCTTATAGTGCTACTTCTAATATGTATATATTATCGCCAGTTTTTACAGTATAAACCCAAAGACAATTATAGTATAACTGTCTATTTACAGTATAACCCTGATGGCAATTATAGCATAACTGTCTATTTACAATATAACCCTAAAGGCAATTATAGAATAACTGTCTATTTACAGTATAACCCTTATGTAATTATATCATAACTGTCTATTTACAGTATAACCCTAACCGCAATTATATTTTAACTGTCCATTTACAGTATAAACCTGACGGCAATTATAGTCTATTTTGCGGTAACTGTCTATTTGCGGTATAACCATGAAGGCAATTATAGAATAACTCTATATTTACAATATATCTCTAACGGCAAATATAGTATAACTCTCTGTTTACAGTAAAACCCTAACGGCAATTATAGTATAACTGTCTATTTACAGTATAACCCTAATGGCAATTATAGTATAACAGTCTATTTACAGTATAACGCTAAAGGCAATTATAGTATAACTATCTATTTACAATATAACCCAAATAGAAATTATAGTATAACTGTCGAATTACAGTATAACTCTAATCGCAATTATAGTATAACTGTCTATTTACAGTATAACCCTAACAAAAAAATTATAGTTTACCTTTCTATTTACAGTATATACCCCTAACCACAATGAGTTATACTATATAATGTCTATTTATATACAGTATAACCCAAACTGTAATTATAGTATAACTGTCTATTTAGAGTATATCCTTAACGGAATTTATAGTATAAACTAAAGGCAATTATAGTATAACTATCTATTTACAATATAACCCTAATAGAAATTATAGTATAACTGTCGAATTACAGTATAACTCTAATCGCAATTATAGTATACCTTTCTATTTACAGTATACCCCTAACCACAATGAGTTATACTATATAATGTCTATTTATATACAGTATAAACCCAAACTGTAATTATAGTATAACTGTGTATTTAGAGTATATCCTTAACGGAATTTATAGTATAACTGTCTATTTACAGTATAACCCTAACGGCAACTATATAGCATAACTTTCTATTTAAAGTATATCCCTTACAGCAAATATATTATAACTGTCTATTTAAAGTATAACCCTAACGGCAATTATAGTATAACTGTCTATTTACAGTATAACGCTAACGGCAATTATAGTATAACTGTCTATTTACAGTATAACCCTGAATGAAATTATAGTATAACTGTCTATTTACAGTATAAACCAGACGTAATTATAGCATAACTTTTTATTTACAGTATAACCCTTATAGCATTTATAGTATAACTGCCTATTCTCATTATAACCCTAACGGAAATTATAGTATAATTGTCTATTTACAGTATTACCCTAACGGAAATTATAGTATAATTGTCTATTTACAGTATTACCCTAACAGCAATTATAGTATAACTGTCTATTTACAGTATAACACTAAAGGCAATTATAGTATAACTCTCTATTTACATTATAACCCTAACGGCAATTATAGTATAACTGTCTACTTCTAGTATACTCTATCGGCAATTATAGAATAACTGTCTATTTACAGTATAACCCTAACCACAATGAGTTATACTATATACTGTCTATTTACAGTATAACCCTAATGGCAATTATAGTATAACAGTCTATTTAAAGTATAACGCTAAAGGCAATTATAGTATAACTGTCTATTTACAGTATAACCCTAACAAAAAAATTATAGTTTACCTGTCTATTTACAGTATACCCCTAACAACAATTATATTATAACTGTCTATTTACAGTATAACCCTGACGGCAATTATAGTATAACTGTCTATTTACAGTATAACCCTAATGGCAATTAGTTATATTAGTTAGTTATCGCAATTATAGTATAACTGTCTATTTACAGTATAACCCTAACAGCAATTATAGCATAACTCTCTATTAACAGCATAACTATTTACAGTTTGTTTGTTATTCTGAGCTCAGCGTCGGCATCATGACTTGGAGACAATAAGGCAGTTTCTCTTGTCTTCTAAGCGTCCATCCGGACAAGACCATAGAAACTTTGCTGCAGCACGGGTAACCTACTGTTTTATCTGGTCAGAGTAGAACTGACCCCCCCCCCGACTGAGACAACTGTCTATTTACAGTAGAACCCAAATGCCAATTATAGTATGAATATCTATTAACAATATAACCCTAACGGTAATTATAGTCTGTCTATTAACAGAATAACCCTAATGGCAATTTTATTACAACTGTTTATTTACAGTATAACTCTAATCACAACCAGACTTTTAAAGTTTTTAGCAACAAACTTTGATGTTGGCTTGAAACGATGGCCGGTCGTGGCTGTGACGTCACTTGACACGACATACTGTCATTATAATACCCATAATGCTTTACTCTATGCTGTGGTTTCATATGTCACCTAGATACTTTAGTTAAATTTAATATTTTAACCCATTTTTGGGTGGGGCGTGGCCATGACATCAACATGCCCAACATGCACTTCTCTTTACTGTGAGCATTTCGATATGTCACATATGGCCATATTGGTTCAACTTTATGACACACACACAAACCTGGTGAGAGAGAATAATGTATTATTTTTCAGTAATAATGTTTAGCTGCTTGACGGATAATAACGTCTATAACGGACATGACAGAGACGTGTCCTGGTGCGACCACAACAGCTTAAGGTTCTCTATACTCGATGTAACAATGTGGCCCTTGCAAGAAGCTCAAACTACATCAGAAATTGTACAAGAAATAAATTTACTGTTCCGGAATTGTCACGTCGTGATGTTCCTCATCCCGTGTAGGCAAATATCAGTGATTTTAATGGCCTTCATTGCTGTGTCTCCCCGCGTCACTCATCTTTGGTGTAAACAAAACACTAGATTAGGGCGATAAGCCCTACCTGGTTTACCTGGTTGGTTTTTGCTCAGTATGATATCAAGTGCTTTAAATTACAGCTATTTTTATTTATACTTAATATAGAGCAGTGATTATAACCTAATAACAATTTTATTTGTTACAGAATCATTTTATTTCTCCTACATGGGAAAACTTTTTATATTAACAGTCATTATTTTTAAATGTAGGTTCTATTTTCACTGTATTTTGGTGTCTACATTGCAAGTATTTCAAAGACATTGCAAAAAACAAATGGTTTTGAAGAAGAATATTTTGGTCATTTTAGTCAGATATTTTATTAAATCAGAGAAAAATTTCAGGACAATGGCTCAATGATACTGATCTCAATGTTAGACTAGTAGTCAGACTTTCCTCTGTAAATTCATATTCTCGCAAGTACAATTTTAGCTGTATTATTCGTGTCCCTTTGTTTTTGAGTAATTTTATGTTCATTGTCCCACCCCTGGATGTCAATATAATACACATTATGTAGTTACGCTTAATAACTTTTTATTATAAGAAAGAGAGAGAGAAAGAAAGTGAGTGTGCCAGTTGCGCATATGCCTACACTCTAGATGGATGGATGGATGGATGGATGGATGGATGGATGGATAGGATAGATAGATAGATAGATAGATAGATAGATAGATAGATAGATAGATAGATAGATAGATAGATAGATTTAAACTACCGATTAGATTAGATATAAACTACTGATTAGCCAAATGTGTATGTGTATTGGGGGATGAGTGTGATTGCTAGCTCGTCTGAAATCCACAATGATGACCTCCTTTGTCTTCTTAGTGTTGAGTTCCATGTTATTGTCCTCACACCATGCTGCCAGGTGCTGGATCTCCTCCCTGTAGGCCGTCTCATCGTTACCTCTGATCAGGCCTACTAGATCTCCTCCCTCTGCCGTCGTTGAGGCCATGTTACCGGTGAGTCTATCGTGGTGTCATCTGCGAACTTGACAATGCTGTTTGACACATAGACAGGCACGCAATCATAGGTGAAAAGGGAGAGTACAGGAGAGGGGACAAAACACAACCCTGGGGAACCCCGGTGCTGATGGTGAGATTGATTGGAGGAGGTGATGTTATTCAATTGAACAGACTGTGATCTGTTCGTAAGGAAGTCCCGGGTCCAATTGCAAAGGTGTGTGCTGATGCCGAGCTGTTTTAGCTTAAAAGGTTAGCTTAGAAGGGCTAACTGTATTAAAAGCTGAACTAAAATCGACAAACAGCATCCTGGCATAAGTGTCGGGGTTGTCCAAATGAGTCAGGGTAAAATGTAGTACTGTGGAAATGGCATCCACTATTTGGACGATAGGCAAATTGGAGAGGGTCCAGGTTGGGTGGCAGACAGGCTTTAAGGTGGCTGAGGACCAGTCTTTCAAAGCACTTTGCGATAACTGGGGTGAGTGCAACTGGACGAAAGTCACCCAGTTCTTTTGCAGCAGAGTGCTTCGGCACTGGTACAATGGTAGCAGACTTGAAGCAGGTGGGGACGATTTCCTGGGCCAAGGACAGATTGAAGATGTTCGTGAAGACCTCAGCCAACTGCTGCGCGCATGCTCTGAGTACACGTCCAGGGATGCCATCAGGGCCAGCTGCCTTTCTACCATTCACCCTTCCCAGGGTAGCACACACTTCAGAGATGGAGAGCGAGAGTGGCTGCTCACCTGGTGACAGCTCTGTTTTGAGCATAGGCTCTATATTCCCTTTTTCAAAGCGAGCATAAAAGTGGTTAAGCTCGTCTGGGAGTGAGGCAGAGCTGGTTGGAGGTGTTCTGTTGGGTGGTTTGCGGCCAGTAATAGCCTGTATTCCCTGCCACATGCGTCAGGGGTCAGCAGAGATGAAGTGCTCCTCGATCTGCTGTTTGTATTCGTGTTTGGCTTTGAAGATTCCCCTCCTCAGATCGGCTCTGGCGACGTTGTAGGCCTCCCGGTCTCCAGACCTGAAGGCGGTGTTGCGTGCTTTGAGCAGGAGACGGACCTCACGGTTCATCCAGGGCTTCTGATTGGGGAACACTTTGATGTTCTTATTTGTAGTCACCAAATCCACACACTTATTGATGTAATCAAGGACAGCAGTGGTGTAAGTGTTGATATTGGTAACTGTATCTGTAGTGGCCTGCGCAGCAAATTCACTCCAGTCTGTATGTGTGAACTGCTGTTGGAGAGCAGCGTCAGCTCCATCCATCCAAACTTTAACAGTCCTGATTGTGGGTTTCACACTTTTAATGACTGGACAGTACTTGGGCAACAGGAACAATGAAAGATGGTCTGATTGTCCGAGGTGGGGGAGAGGTGTGACTCTGATCTAGAGTTTTTTGTCCCCTAGTGAAACAGGAGACGTTTTGTTGGAATTTCGGCAGAACACATCTTAGATTGCAGTGATTGAAATCCCCAGCGACGACAAAGGCTCCATCAGGATGCACTGTCTGCAGCTTGTTGATAGCAGAGCTTAGTTCTTCCATAGCTGTGCTAGCCTTTGCATCCGGGGGGACATACACTGCTATCACCACAAGACATGTGAACTCACGTGGTAAATAAAAGGGTCTGCATTTAATGATCAGGTTTTCAAGATCAGCAGAGCAGTGAGAAGAAAGACCCGTGCACGCTGCTCCCGTCTCTCTGCTTCTCTATCTGGCCTAAAAATAGTGCCCCCCTCGAGTTCCAGCACGCTATTTGGGATGCCGGTGTTGAGCCAAGTTTCCGCAAAGACCATAATATTGCAGTCCATTATCAGTCTCTGTGTGAGGGTCCAGATCCTGAGTTCATCCAGTTTATTCGCCAGGGACCGAACATTGGCGAGGAAAATACTAGGAAACGCTGTCCGATGTGGGTTTTGTTTCAGTTTAACCCGGATTCCTCCGCGTTTTCCTCGTTTTTGTTTACGGTCTCGGCGTCTGTGCCGGCGCCGGACAGTTCCGCTCGGAATAAAAGGCTTGCTGTGTTGCGGCTTCCTTGCGAGCTCCGGTGGTATCTGGTCAGAGTTGAAAATAAAGTCCGAAACAAAGTTTGTGCAGATGTGACCAATATCCAAAAGTGATTGTCTGTCGTATAAAACACAACACATGGCAGAACTGCGAGAGCACGCAGGAGAATAATGCGTAAATAAGCACAAATACGGCAAATCTGGAGAGACGCTGAGCCGCGCGATGTGAACGCGCCTCCACCGCCATCCAAATACAACAGAATCAAATTAAACACAACACAATTAACTAACACTAAATAGCAATTTACGAAAACAAACAATATGAGTAAGCAAACAATAACAAACAATAAGCAATATAAAGATTTATAAATGTACTAAATCGCTTTAGCAGAAACCACCCTTTTATTACCGTGTACTAGCTCACCTTTCATTGGCAGCTCCTTCAGCAACTCTTCAATACTGCCAAAGAAGAACTGGGCTGGCATGGTGTAGTGCTCTAAGCAGCTGTCAAACAGTATCACTGTGTCCGTGTCCTTGTTGTCTATCACACCAGTAATCATCAGCTCCTTCAGAACTGTTTGTCCCTCTGTGATCTGGATTTAATGAAATTTGCATTTACAATTAAGGCATCTGGCAGATACTCTCATTCAGAGCAACTAACATTTATGTGACTTTTATTTCTTCTATTTTATTATGCAACTAAGTAAATTAAACTTAAAGGCTTGTTCAACATCTTAACCAGTGAGCTACCACTATTATTACCATTTATTATGAAGTTGTAACTATTAACTATACATTTAAAGACTTTTAATTATTTCCTGTATTTCCTTAACATGCAGTAACATGCTGTATAATATACAGAATGTCTCTAGTGCTTTATTAAAGCCTTTCTTTATTATACAGTAATTAAACATCAGACACTGCAATATGGAAATTTTTTTTAGAACTTGTTTGGCAGTACACTGGAGTGAAGGTGCGTGTAAACCTCATCCCTCCACAAGGACACATATGAAATTCTTGGGCTATATTTTATCGAAATGTCCCGGCTAGGAACCTGTGACCGTGTCATTCTTACACCAGGCACCAGAAATGTTATAGCCCATTTGTAAAAATGTCACAGGTAAGTAAAACACCACAATGCTTCCCAGACTGGTTGTCTTCAAATATTAGATATTACAATTTTACTTTAATTGTTAGAATACTTGTACTGAAAATTTGAAATAAGTCTGCTGGGTAACTTTCGAACCCAGTCTGAGAAACACTGAAAATAACCTACAACTATAAAATATCACTGACCAATTCTAACAGAATACCTCTTGCTGTTACGAGAGCCAGAGAGAGAGTTAGAGAGAGAGAGAGTAGTATATATGCAGGATGTCCCATAAGTATCCATACATAGGAAAAATAAAAAAATAAACAGTTTTTTAATGAAAGCCATTTTTTTATATAATATTCTTTACACGAATACTATTGTTTTAAAACCACATTTGGATTTGTGTCATCCACTGCTAAAGAACAATATATATAAACACAGCTGGAGGTATGCTTGTAATGGCGCTGGTGATACGTTCCTTGAGATACACCCGATACAACATGGCCCTTAAATGCTCCCATAGATAAAAAATCAAGTGGGTTAAGAAATACAAAATCTTCAACATTTGTTTACAGCTGATAATGCTACTTTGATCAGAGTAAAATATATAAAGCATATCCAGTTGAATATAATAACTATTTTAGAGTAGAAAATCAGTCTTATAATCATAGTCATGTACATGTTTCATTTCTCCCTAAAGAGTTACGAACCCTGGCCTGGAAAAAATGTCCTCCTCCTCACCAGTTACTGCTGATGAAGTTGACATAAAGCCTCTTTAGCTGCTTTTTCTGCCTCCTCTGGTACGTCCAATAGAACAGTTAGAAACTTGCATGTTTCTGATCCAATTATCAAATATGGTTGCCCATATTTTAATTAAAAAACTACAAAGTTTTTATAATTATAAGATAAATATAACAGCCAGTTTCAAAGTCTGCATTAGG
This sequence comes from Bagarius yarrelli, assembly GCA_005784505.1. NCBI lineage: Eukaryota > Metazoa > Chordata > Actinopteri > Siluriformes > Sisoridae > Bagarius > Bagarius yarrelli. Next base: position 233,608 of record VCAZ01000021.1, read on the forward strand.
CCCAGATTTTGATGACTAACAAAAATAAAAGAACAGAAACTGTGGTTGTTTTGTAACTGATTATTCAACCCTGTTTCCTACTAATACAAAGGGTGTGCCTAATACAAAAGGGGCAGGGATGCTGGTGGTGACTTAGAAGATTAATTAGATTAAAGTAATAGTACAGAAAATATAAAACAACAGAAGTATTATATATATTATAATCTCAACTAATCTCAAATTTAGATGAGTGTTGCAAAATGTGGGTTTTAGATGAGTGTTGCCAAATTGGGTGGGTTTCCGCCCAACTGGTCTTCTGTTGATCAAGTCAGATACAAAATAAATGCATTAGGTGGGCTGATAGATTTTTTTTTAACTATAAGCATGTTATTTTATTCCTTTTTTTAATTGATAACTTGAAGGTATTTTTAATTTCTGTAATGACATTTGCCTTACAAAAAAGAGTAAATTTTGAGCATTTTTTTATGGTTTATTGGAAACACGCTGTTAAAAGTAAAGGATCTGTTTTCCAAATTAGGAAATTAATTCTATAAGAAACTATATTTAATTTCAAATAGTATTGTTTTTGTGGTAATTTTACATTCATTTACTCATTCATTTAAATATCCAATCTTACCAGCTTCAGTCTTGTTAATCGAAATTAATAAAAAATTGTTTTATTAAGTCAATTTTGGAGTTTTTAAAACATTTTTAAAATAGCTTTTACAACAACTGTGTGTTTTAGCAGAATTAGTGCAAAACTGTATAAATGTAATTATTTTATTTTAAGATGGACTCTTAAAAATAATTTATATATATTTGATTTATTCAGAAAGTTTATTCGTTAAAAGATTCGACAGAACCTGATTCGTTCGTTGGACCCAAAAACTCTTCATTTACGAGTATTTATGAGTAATTTATTAGGAACCGGTTCATTTGTTCGAGAATCTCACTTCATCCTATTCCCTGTATATGATTAAAGACAGCAAAGGCAGGGCTCTGAAAACGTGCTGTTTTAAAAGTTTCTGACAGGATGTAGCATTTAGGACTAACGCCTAAACGAATGCTTATGTTAATCACTTTATTCATGTCATTCGTTTTCAGCTTCACTCCTGAAAATTATTTTTGCTGTCCTGCTGTAGATTTAGCTGTACAGAACACACCGACTGACAGCAAAAAAATGCTACAGAATGTCTTAGGAAAATGCTACATCATGTCGAAAACAATTGTTAGGTTAAAATTATATGCCATAGTTTATTGACGTTTTTAAAATTTAATACATACTTTAGTTATAGCCGTTTTAGCCCCTTTTAACGTCATTGCTATGACCTGAAATTAACGAAAAAGAACCACAGAAAAAAATTCAGTGAGTGCTAACAGTGCTAACAGCCTTAATCCTGACTAACACAAATTTGTTTTTTTTTAATCAACTACACATCTTGTAATTAGGTGGTAATTAGATTCTCATTACCGGTTAACATGTTAATTTGTAACTTTATTTTATTTTTTAAATAATTTGTTGTTACGTAAATCACTTACCTCTCAGTTGTTACCTCAGACTTAATCGCTGTAAACTGTCTGTCAGGAATTTTTTTCAGGTTTGCGCGCGCAGTCGCGTGTATCAGGCGTGCACGCGCCGTTTCTCTCACCACAGGGCATATTTTATTTATTTTAAGAAAGCTATAAGTTCAGTTTGAAAACAGAAATGATTTAAAAATACACTATATGATATATTGTGTGTTTATGTGTGAGATTTAAAAACAAATATCATCGTTTAAATAACATACACTTTATTTATTTTAGTAAAATCCCAGTAACCACGATGAAACTCTTTTACTCAGCATAATAAGATTTATTAATAAAAAGCAATTCGCCCAGAGTAATAGTTATAACGTGGTATGTGACAATCTTTTATATTATTCTTCTACCTGTTCAGCTGTGTGTGAGAAACACTCTCACGCATGCGCACTTACATTAATGCAACAACAGTAGGCTCGTGGGATTTTGCATAGTTAATCAGTCAGACTCGCGATCCCGGATCACTGAGGAGATTTCTGAGGTAACGCCTGAGGTAATATTTCTGTTAAAACTCTGTGTGATTTGTTAATATAGTTATAATAAAGTCAAAGCTCATTTTTGTAATTATTGTTTATGAATTTACTTCTCTGGCTATTTAAATGGTTAGAGGTCAGCTATAAATTGGTCTTTATAGGTTGTCAGTGTTTGTCTGAGGTGCTTTGTTCACTTAAGGGTTTAGTTTATTGACTGAAATTATTCATTGGAAATTCTATAAAAAAATCCTTAAAATTATTTAATGTGATTTATATATACATTCATATTAGGCTTGTACCGGTGCACAAAACTCAAGGTTCGGTACGTACCTCAGTTTTTAACTCACAGTTTGGATCAATTTCGATTAGGGAAAGCAGAATGGTAGAAGGGAAATGCTAGTCATTTCATATTATTAACATTTGTAAACATTAAAACAGTATACATTTTCAAACAATTTTAAATAAAAAGCTTGCTTATTCACTTGTCTTTGCACGTTGGGAAAACTTAATGATAAGGGACGGGTCTTTAAACTGTGGTTTCTCATTCGCATTGTCCATGATGACGTTCAGTGGCTGAGCTAAGCGTGTTGTGTGAGGCGGAGACTAAACAAATGTGCGGGCTGACATTTCATATGTTCCGCACCTAAAATAAGGATTGCATTCGGTACACATGTAAACGAACCAAAAGCCCTGTACCGAATATATATACAGTATACAAAGAGAGAGAAATAGAGAGATCTGATGTATACAGGGTAGTAGTATACAATAAAGTTCTGTGAATTGCTAAAACAGTGATTATTTATTAGTATCACTTTTCCTACTAATCCTGTGGTGAAATATTTGCACTAAATATTTGTACTTAACTATTTATATGGTAACATACTGCCAGTTATCCACAAGGGTTAATAGAGCTATTAGCTGTACACAGAAAGAGAGAATGTCTCTGTTATTTTTCAATCTCTGTCTTTTAATTTACCATCTAGTGTCTTCTATGGTAAGTGCACAATCTACAAGCTCAGTATTTCGGTCTCAGATTTATTTCCTATTACTGATTACTTAACAATTTTGCATAGGTAAAATTACTTAATCAATTTCTGAATCCTCCACATAGACCAAAGCACGTTAGCATACCAATCTTCTACTCTGTTATTTTTTTTCTGGCATGTACACAGGTTATGCGCTTTCTACTGTGTAAGTATTCTATTTTCCTGCTAGTCAATTTTACACCTACTATTAACATACACACATACGTAATATGACTGGCTGACATTCTCAGTATATTTTATTTGTGTTTTCAATTTTTTTTTACATTTATCATTCATTTCATTTATTAGATTTTGTGGTGTAGCATTTTATTTTAAGGTAAGTAAAAGTTTTAGATTTCAAATATCATTAATCAGATAAAAATCTGATATTATAAATATAACAGAAATGATGCAGAGGATTCATCCGACAATGCCAAATCCTTTTCCAGAACCGACCCAGCGCAGTCTTGTTGGAAAGCAAGAAATGTTTGTTTTTTTTCTCTCTCTGCTTTCTGTTTTTATTGTGGTGGCCCCAACCACGTCTGTGCAACCTGTCCTGTTAAGCGCCCCACAACTTTCTCAAAAGCAATTTTTCCTGTTAATTATCCCTTTCAATGTATCTTAGAGTACCTGCCTATGTGATCATCGACCCTATACACTATATGTTTCCAACTGCTACTTACCATGCATACCGCCCCTCCAAATTTCTGCCATAGATGGACAACCTATTTGTCCCGGCATCACTCATCGTACTGCCTGGCTTCCCCTGGCTACAAACACACAACCCCAGCATCTCCTGGACAGAGTAGGGATATTATTCAGTGGTCCCAGCACACGACAACTTTGCTAAATACATCCATCATGGTAACAATCAGTTACGCCTCATCGTCCTGGGGATTGCGCTATTGAGCTACTGCCTAACACTCTCACTTCCCGAAACTCAAGCTATTGAAGAGTATATCTAGGAATCTTTAGCGGCAGGCTTTATTTGTCCCTTAACCTCACCAGCTGCTGCAGGATTCTTTTTTTTATAGAAAAAAAATGGCGGGCTACGACCATTCATTGACTACAGAGGACTTAATGCTGTCACAGTCAAGTAAAGCTATCCCTTACCTCTGGTACTCGCAGCTCTGGAACAGTTTTGTAAAGCCATATTCTTCACAAAACTGGATTTATGCAGTGCTTACAATTTGGTACGAATCAGAGAGGGGGATGAATGGAAAAGGGTGTTTCTCACCACAAGAGGGCACAATGAATATTTAGTTATGCCCTATTGACTCGCTAATGCCCCAGCAGTATTCTAGGCCTTCATCAATTACATTTTTAAAGATTTGCTCAATGTATGTGTAAAAGCTTATATAGACAACATCTTGATCTTCTTAGACACACTCTCACAACATGTTATGCAAGTTTGCACTGTATTGAAACATTTGCTAGAGAACAAGTTGTTTGTCAAGGCTGAAAAGTGTGAGTTTCACCAGAGCCAGATTAAGTTCCTAGGCTATCATATCAGTTCCAAAGGGGTGCCGATGGATCTGAACAAGGTAAACGCAGTAACAGAATGGCCCCTATCAAGGATCTGCAGAGATTTCTGGGGTTTGCCAACTTTTACAGACAATTCCAGTGTTACATGTGCTTTTTGCTACGAAAAAGGAAAAAAAATAGACACAATATACACAAAAATAATGGAAATATTTTGATTTTGTATTGAAGTCCTAATATTTAAAGAGCAAACTATGGGTGAGTGTCAACCAAAACTGTTAAACAAAAAAAACACTCGGTAAAACAAACAGTCTTTTTAAACAGTCATATAGAAAGGATATATTTCATGGTTTATTGAAAATCAGATAAATATAATAAACCTATAAAATATATTTACTTTAAGGTTCACTTAAAGCAATTATAAAGAACAGGAATCACATTCATTTATCTAAAAAGCAAACTGGATATGGAGAGACTTTGAGCTTCTTCTTCTACCTTCTTCTCTGTATAATGGAAAGCAAACTTTAAAATTTAAAACGGCTAATAACGTCTCGTTTACATATGGTAACCCTTGTTCCCTGATGGAGGAAACAGAGATGTTGTGTCGAGTGACTGCACTAGGGGTCATGTTTGGGAGCCCGGACTTCTGTGTACAAATAGACTGGCTGTGATTATGCTTATCGTTCTGTCCCGAGGAGCCGAATGATGACTTGCATTCCGGTGCAGTGGGATGAGGGACACAATGTCATTGTTTTCTCCATCAGAGAAAGAGGGTTACCATATGTAACCAAGATGTTTCCTGTCTGTTGTTCACTCTGACATTGTGTAGTTTGACGACAATAAGGTTTCCTATACTACACACCACTGCTGCCGGACTGCGTCAGGGGTCTGTCTATTGAAGGTAGCCTATGACCATGACCTACCAGCAACCAGAGAGCCTCATCTCCTTCCACAAGGGGAAAAATTTACATAGTTAAAGATCCTTGTCTAAAGTTTTCTTCAATGGATTGCTCTTAGGACTGGACTTGAGAACTGATGTTTCCTTACCTCTTTTTAAAGGAATGTTGTCTGACCATTGTGTCTCAGGCACAATAGATGCCTTAGATTACATATAGTATAAAGGAAAAAAAATAACAGATTGAAAATGAAAATTATCACTGAGAAAATAAAATGTCTCCAGAATGAAAAATAAATGACATTTACAAGATTTTAATTTTTTTACATCAAAACATTTGTCTCTTTTACACAAATAAAGGATACAGCAGTGGCAGATTTGTGTTTCTGAAAATTGAACACACAACCGTGTGATAAGCAGTCAAACATTTTTGCATTGTTCGTAGCTTCCACTTAGTGTCTCCCAGTCAATTAAAAGTTAAGCTATTGGTTGGCCTGGGAATTAAACCCATGACCAGAACCCGCTTATTGCTACTGGTCCTGAGAAAGACACTAAACTCTGCACTGCTCAGCTGTATAAAATAGATGAATATCATAAAATATCAGAAATATTAGAAAGAGATAAATATCACTCTGAATATCAGAAAGACATGAATATCACTCTGAATATCAGAAATATCAGAAAGAGACGAATATCACTCTGAATATCAGAAATATCAGAAAGAATATCACTCTGTATATCAGAAAGAATCTCACTGAATATATCAGAAATATCAGAAATATCAGAATGAATATCACTCTGAATATCAGAAATATCAGAAAGAGATGAATATCACTCTGAATATCAGAAATATCAGAAAGAGATGAATATCACTCTGAATATCAGAAATATCAGAAAGAGATGAATATCACTCTAAATATCAGAAAGAGATGAATATCACTGAAAGAGATATCAAAAAAAAATATCAGAAAGAGATGAATATCACTCTTAATATCAGAAATATCAGAAAGAGATAAATATCACTCTGAATGTCAGAAATATCAGAAAGAGATGAATATTACTCTACAGAATACAGTAACCCTAACCCATGACCAGAACACGCTAATTTCTACTGCTCCTGAGCAAGACACTAAACTCTGCATTGCTCAGCTGTATAAAAGAGATGAATATCACAAAATATCAGAAATATTGGAAAGTGATGAATATCACTCTGAATATCAGAAATATCAGAAATAGCTGAATATCACTCTGAATATCAGAAATATCAGAAAGAGATGAATATCACTCTGAATATCAGAAATATCAGAAAGAGCTGAATATCACTCTGAATGTCAGATATATCAGAAAGAGATGAATATCACTCTGAATATCAGAAATGCATAAGCATGGTTTGAATTATACTTATCTAACCACCAACAATTTGTAGCAGTAAATATATAGATATCATATCGCTCGCAAGTAAAGAAAAGTAGAGTACCCCAAGGCTCAGTTCTAGAAAAGTTACTATTTACACTTACATGCTACCCCTGGAATATCTTATTAGAAAACATTATATTACCTTTTACTGCTATAACAAACTATGCCTAATAAACAAAATCCAGCTGATTCAAAATGCAGCAAGTAGAGTTCTTACTAGTACCAGTAAAAATTATCATATTAGCATACACTGGCTCCCTATTACATATCGAAAAGAAATTCTGTGAATTACTTATAAACTATCCTAAAAGATGAATATATGAGTCCCAATGTTCTGTTTTTATTTTATTACTACTTGACTAGTTGATCATCTGACCGTGATTTCTTGTCTTCTAAATAGCCATCTGGACAAGACCACAGAAACTTTGCTGCAACATGGGTAACCTACTGGTTTATTTGGTCAAAGGAAAACTGACCCCCAGACTGAGCCTGGATTCTCACAAGTTTTTTTTCTCCATTCTGTCACAGATGGAGTTTTGGTTTCCTGCCTCCGTCGCCTCTGGCTTGCATAGTTGGGGACACAGTGTTGTAAAGATTGTTCACTGTATTGTGTTTTTTAAATGTGTTTACACAAAATAAATAAAGATGACTTGACTTAAACATTATTGCACATTGAGGACTGAAACACATGCTCACCACACATAATTTAGTGGTGAATGATTTTGAACACTGTGTGGTTTTTTTTGGTTGATCATCAGTAAAGATCCACCCAGTTCCTCTAGTCCTTCAGTTTCTGCAGTTTCTTTGTTTTTAAACATCTTTTGCATCACCTTTCCAACAAAAAATAAATTTGTTTTTTTTTACTCAATGAGGGTATATTGTATTTATAGATTTTATGATCGTTTATTTCTGGAAAATGTTCTGTATTTGATGATTGTCTTTAAAATAAATGTCACTTGTGTTGATGTGTTCTTATCAGTTTTGTGCATGTATATGATAAACCACATACACACACGCAAACACACACACGAAGAGGAAGATATATCAGCATTTTCCGAACAGAATTTTTACATTTTTTTTTTCTTTTACACAAACATTTACATGAACCATTTTTTTCCGAAAAAATGAATAAATGAGCCCGATGTTCTGTTCTTATTTTATCACTACTTTACTAGTTGTTGATCATCTGACCATCATCTTACCTTTTTCTCTAACCAAATGGTGATGTAAACCACTCAGTCTCTATGTCCTCCTTTACATAAACCAATTAAATAAATCAGTGTTTCTACAGTCGTGGCTTTGAGGGCAGCAGAAGTAAACAATCAAACTACTAGTTGGGACGGTAGCCGCACCCATCATATTCAAATCACTGATTAGATTAGATTAGATTCAACTTTATTGTCATTGTGCAAGGTACATGTACAGAGCCAATAAAATGCAGTTAGCATCTAACCAGAAGTGCATAAGTGGCTTATTTACAATAAATATCAGTGTAATAAATGGGGTATGGGGTTGATAGTTACAGAGGTGGGGTAAATAATGTACAGAGGCATATGGATAGAGTATAGAGGTGTAACAATAGATAGTTATAGATTGTGCAAGATGCATAATGATAAGGTAGTGCAAAGTACTGTATAGATTGATATAAGTAGATATAGTATGGATTGTATAGATTGTGCAAAGATGCATAATGATAAGGTAGTGCAAAGTACAGAAGTGGCAGTGCAGTGGTGTAATTAATACTGTATATCAGCTGTTCAGTGCAGAAACAGCCACAGGAAAGAAGCTGTTTCTCAGTTGTTTGTGCGGGCTCTGAGGCATCGGTTAGCGGTCTGCCTGATGGGAGAAGAGTGAACAGTCCGTGGTTGGGGTGAGAGGGATCTTTAATTATGCTCTCGCCCTTTGCAGACAGCGTTTTTGTTGTATATTGTCCAGGGTGGGTAGCCGAGTTGCCGATGATTCGTTGGGCGGTTTTTCACCACCCTCTGAAGCTGGTGCGGTATGAAGCAGTGCAGCTGCTGTACCATACTGAGATGCAGTTTGGGTGAGGATGCTCTCGATGGTACTGCAGTAAAAGTTCTCCAGTATCCTGTTGATGCCGCCTTTAAACCAAAAACAGCAACACCGTATTATATTCAATTACTCATCATTCCTGACTTCACAGCGTCCATCAGATCCACAAACACCACTCGAATGTTCCACTAACCCATAATACACGAGGTCGGTCTGAAATAGATTTTCCTCTGTTCTGGCAACGAGATGGAATATCAAAAAATGTTTTACATTTTTTTTTTTTTTTTTTTTTACACAAACATTTCTATGAACCCATTTTTATCCTAAAAGATTTATAAATGAGTTTAATTGTTCTGTTTTTATTTATCACTCAGAAACTTTGCTAACAGTTTCATTTCTGACCTTTTACTTAAACCATTAAATCCAATAAGTGTTTCTACAGTGATGGCTTTGGGGGACAGCAGAAGTAAACAACTATCAATATAAGTTTTCCTTAAAACATCTGCAATTATTATTATGATATTATTATTAAAACTACTAATATTATCTTATAAACTCAGTGTATGTCAGTGTTCTTCAGAGACTTTCGTTAGTGTCTGCTAAAAGCAGTGCTCCTATTTTATTCTATTTAGTCTTGAGGTCATATTGGAAGCAGCCATGTCATCTTATTTAGAAAGCAGAGTTAATGAACAATCTAAAAAATAGACCAACACAAAGTAGCACGTAATTGTGAAGTGGAACAAAAAATTCTAAATAGTTTTCAAAATCTTATGTAAGTACACATGTGTGTGGCATGCATTTGTTTTCTTCCCCCTGTACTCGATACCCCCAAATGAAATCCAGTGCAATTAATTATTTATATAAGTCACTTAATAGTTAAAAGAGTCCACCAGTGTGTAAATTTAGTCTCAGTATAAATACACCTGTTCCCTGAAGGCCTCAGTGGTTTGTTAGAGAACATAGTGAATCAAACAGTGTCAGTAAAACTAAAGAACTCACCAGACAGGTCAGAGATAAAAGTTGTGAATAGTTTAAAGCAGGGTTAGGTCATTAAAAAAAATCCCAGCTTTAAACATCTCTAGGAGCACAAAAAGTTAAAAATTGATTATCACCCTAAATACTATATCCCCACTGTGAAACATGGTGGTGGCAGATGCCAGCCAAGCCAAGCAGCAGACCAACAGGCTAATCCGACTGTCGCTAACTGCTCAGAGTCGTCACTCAGGGTCCATCATATTGAGACTGTGTCTGTCCCGAGCTATACAATATAAATATAGAAAAACCACAAAAGTTCGCTTACTAATTTAATTAATATAGATATTCGTAAACTCAGAGAATACTGAACACACAGCCTGCACCTCTGATCTGAAGCTAGGATGTTAAACATTAGATCTTTACTTCTAAAGCGGTTATGGTTAATGAAATTATCTCAGATTGGATTTTGACATTTTTGTTTAACAGAAACATGGATTAAACCGGTGAGTCTGTAGCATTAAATAACAGCTAGCCCTCCAGCTTTCAGCTACATACATCAGCCTCGCCCTAATGGTAGAGGTGGAGGCGTCGCAGTTATCTTTATTAATAATCTAACTATCGTACAGAAACATGGACGAAATTTTAATTCATTTGAAGCTCTCTACAGTAAACTTACATCTGCAGAGACAAATAATAAGCGGAGTCATTCGATTCTCTAGTTCTTATTTACAGACCCGCAGGACGTACTCTGAATTTCTTAGTGAATTTGCAGATTTTTTGTCTAACCTGGTTGTCTACGCCGATAAAGCGTTAATTGCTGGAGACTTTAATATTCATTTTGAAAACTCAGACGACCCGCTGAGAACAGCATTTATGTCTTGACTCAGTGGGAGTAAATCAGTGTGTAATAGGACCCACTCATAAAGCAGGTCACACATTAGATTTAATATTATCTTTCGGAATAAGTATAAGTAATATAGTAACACTCCTCAGTGCGAAATTGTTTTTGATCACCATCTTATAAAAATGCGTCATACTAATAGTGCACATGTAGCGCCGCGCTACGCTTTAAACGTACACTTACATCAACTTCTGCTCAGAGCTTTATTAATTGTCTTCCAGAATTGTCTTCTGTCATTGGATCGCCGTCTGATCCAACAGAACTCGAGCAGGCGACTGAATATATAGATGCCGCATTCCGCTCTACATTAGATAACATGGCTCCAGTTAAAAGAAAAATAATTAAAGATAAGAAACCCGCTCCATGGTATAATGAACACATGCGCTCTTTAAAACAGAGCGTCTGTAAACTAGAACGTAAATGGCGCCAAACTAGATTGCTGGTTTTCCAGGCGCATGGAAAGAGGGAATTCTAGCTTATAAAAAGCCTTAGTGCAAACTAGATCAACGTATCTTTCTAACCTTATGAAAATAATAAAAATTATCCTAGATTCCTATTTGACACAAATTAACTAGGAATAAGACGACCTCAGAAACCTGCACCATAACTGCGTGCAGCAGTGAGGATTTCATGAACTTTTTGATAATAAAATTGCAAACATTAGGCAGAAAATTCACGCTCTAAAACTGGACCTTTCGAATGATTCTGATTAACAATTAACCGCATCAGATCAGAACTTTTCACTCCTCTGGAAGAGAAAAACCTAATCGCACTCATCTCTTTCACAAACCGTCAACTTGTGTGTTAGATCCTATACAAACAAACTTTCTTAAGCAAATTGTACCGGCAGTATCAGACCCCCGTTGAAAATAGTTAACGCTTCACTCAGCAGTGGGTATATTCCCCAAATCTTTTAAATAGCAGTTATTAAACCTTTAATTAAGAAACCTGACCTTGACCAAATCGAGCTGTCCAACTACAGGCCGATATCTAACCTTCCGCTTATCTCTAAAATCCTAGAGAAGGTAGTAGCACAACAGCTATGTTCATATTTCCAAAGAAATAACATACACAAACTTTACCAATCAGGATTCAGGCCTCACCACAGCACAGAGACAGCACTGGTCAAAGTAGCTAATGAACCTCTTACTGGCATCCGACCAAGGCTGTGTCTCGTGCTTATATACTTGACCTTAGTGTGGCTTTCGACACCATAGATCACGATATTCTTCTTCACAGATTAGAAAAATCATGGAATAAGGACAGCT